>JASAND010012034.1:0-75165 GCA_030248195.1 Trissonchulus latispiculum
TGAAAGCTAGGGAGCAAAATTAAAAAATCCCCCTCGTTACTTTATGCACCCCTACTGGTAATTTTCAACAAAAGATACTAGACCTCTCCAGCTTCTACCCAGTTCTAGAAAAGTGTGACCAAAATTTGCGAAAAATAGCGAAAGTCCGACTTTGGGACCTTGGCACAGAGCCAAAATTGGCCAGGTGCCAAAATGACCAAAAAAAGGTAGCATGGGGGGATCCTGTCTACCAACATATATATAATAGTAGTATGGTGCCAAAATGCCCACATCGTTCCAACACTTAGCCGTAAAATGCATTTCCAATAAGCGTTATTCACCGAGAAAAGAAAAAAACAAACGCACGGTAACTATCGCCTAGTGCAAAAATTCGAAGTTTCGAATTCGAACCAAAGTATGGTGGTACTTGTAGTACTACTCGAGTTGTTTACGATGGTAACCTTTTTACCACTCCCGGACCTCTAATTAGCTGGCACCAGGCCAACACGGTCTCCAGGGGGCCGCGCAGACGCCTTTATACCCATATTATGTAGGGGCGCTATCGCGCCCCTACATAATATGTGTTAAACATACCAAATTATCAAAAGTCACTATGACCTCAATTTTTCAACAAAAACTAATATATTTTGATGCAGTTGTACTAAAAACAACCCGCTTCATTTGGAACGGTTAGAAATGCTCCTAGCAACTTGCCAAAAAATTTTCGGGGTGGGTTTTTCCCGCATTGGGCTTTTTCCCGCCAGTTTGGGACAATTTTTCTCACTAACGGCGCACCCTAGAGAGGTGTTCTATAGCTCACAGGAAAGCTTACGACTAGGCCTAGCAGCCTGTATAGTCAGTATTTCAATATCTCAAACCAGTAAAAAGTTCTGGCCAAAAATCTGAAAAGTGGGTTTTCCCGCTTGACTATACATACATTTATATATATATATATATATATATATATATATACGTATATATATAGGGTCTGGGTAAAATCCGGCCCCGGCCCCGGCCCCGGCCCCGGCGCACCTGGGTAAAATCCGGCCCCGGCCCCGGCCCCACTTTACATAGGGGACTGAAACAGGGTAAAATCCGGCCCCGTGTGAATAGTAAGAAAACCGGTTTTGTGTATACAAAAACGGTGATTTAAGTGTGCACTTTGTAAATTCTGTTTCTTATTAAACAATAGGTGAGTTAGAAGAACGACTATTTACTGCTGAGTTACAAGGTTCAAAAGGTCACCGCCTTTATAAAGGATTATGAACAATGAATTAACTTCAATTGATGGGGATAGACAAAAGCAATGCATATATAATTTTAGTTTTGTACTGTACTGTTTTGCACTGTTAAAAATAAGTTTTCGGCGGAAACAACAATGCTAAAACTATATATATATAGGGGTTTTCTGGGTCGCTGAATACGAATCTGAAGTCAGTTATTTGATAAATCTTTTTCTTAGTTCAGTATAAACTAAAAGTCGGAGATTAAATTCTCAGATTCCGCAAAACTTGACCAAATGAGCTGAGAATTAGCATGGGTATGTTTTCAACAACGCTGAGTCCAAACATCGCAAAATTTTTGGATTTCGTGAAATTAGATTTTTTCCATTCGTAAGGGGGACCAAGGGGAGCAGAAAAATTTTTACTTGATGCAAACTTTCTCAAAACTCAAAACAAAACCAATTTAGCTCAAATTTTGTGTGGGTGCATTCCAACATATATTTGCTTGATTGGTAACAAAATTTTAAAATTTTAAATTTTTAAGTTTTTTACCCGGGGGACCAAGGGGAACCAAAAAAGTTTTTGTCTCCGATTTTGCTAAAAAGTTGTATATAGGGGGAATTGTTTAATTGATCACCTTAGCTTATACTGAAGTAACGAAAAACTGACTCGGGCAAATTTTATAAATTTTATCACTGGGAGGGTAAATGGGAAAGAAATGGGAAATTGTTTTATATCTTTAATTCGTTCTAACATTAATTTACAAGAAAGGCATATTTAAAGGTTGTTTCAGTTAAAACGACCTGCTTGTGAGCTTTCAGAAAATATATACATGTCTATAGATTGAAGCTACGTAGCGACTGTAAAGTTATTTTAAAATTCTATTACCTTAATTACGTACGAATATTAAAATGTCAAATCAGAACTTTTAATCTTTACAAATTTAATCTTTCGTAACTCTTTACACAAAGTCGGCAATTGTGTTTATACCAACTCAACAATTCATTGTCTACATACATTCGTACTACACACGTTTTGCTCACATTAATATACAAAGGTCAAATAATGTAAAGGACTTACAAAGGGTCACAAAAGAAAATTAACCTTTTGTTTGCATTAGTTTATGCCATCTGAAATCTTTCATACAGAAACTGCAAAATATATAACTCTCGCTCATATTACAATGGGGCCGGATTTTATTTGGGCCGGGGCCGGATTTTACCCTGGGCCGGGGCCGGGGCCGGAGCCGGATTTTACCCAGTGGTGGGGCCGGGGCCGGGGCCGGATTTTACCCAGACCCTATATATATACCATGTCTGACTACACGTAGCTACTTTTCGTACTGATTACTAAAATATATATATACCTATATATGTATATATATATACATATATGCGTATATACGTGGACGTATATATATACATATTACAAATAACGGAAAGTATAACAATGTTTTAACAATGTATATATATGCACGTATATATACGTAATTCAATAGATAACTAATAATAATAATAATAATAATAATTCTAATATATATATATATATATATATAACCGAAATCAGTGTGGGATCCTTTGCGTATATATATACCACTGTCGTCGAATTCTCTGTTTAATACTAACTACTTCAGAGACAGAGTAAAAATATGTTATATGTAACTTAGCTAATTGTTTATATATATGTTAAATATCAGCAACCCAGAAAGGTTGAAATCAGTGTAATAATCTAGCCCCCTTGTCCGGGGATGTGGCGCAAGTGGTAGAGCGTTCTACTCTTAAACCAAAGCTCGGCGGTTCGATCCCCGCCCTGGACACTTTTCTTCACATCTTTCAGATCCTGATTTCAACCTTTCACATTTGGCGACCGTGCCGTGTCCTTACCGCTCTGAGGAGATGAAGTCGTTTGTGATGCCTGGGAATTGTGGAATTGCAGGTCCTTGAGATATGGTTTGGTTATATGGTGGTCCTCGTGGTGCTAAGGGTTAATATATGGTTAATATGGTTCTTGTGATTTGATTAAGGCTCCCGGCTATGAAGAAGAATGAAGTATATGGCCTCGGGTTAGGAGGCAGCCGGGGAGCCGCCCTTAGACCACTTTGGTGCTTTGATTTGAGGACCCGACCTGCAATTCCTGGAAATTCGAGGCCGAATTTCAATTAGCAAGGGGAGTATGTTAAATATCAGCAACCCAGAAAGGTTGAAATCAGTGTAATAATCTAGCCCCCTTGTCCGGGGATGTGGCGCAAGTGGTAGAGCGTTCTACTCTTAAACCAAAGCTCGGCGGTTCGATCCCCGCCCTGGACACTTTTCTTCACATCTTTCAGATCCTGATTTCAACCTTTCACATTTGGCGACCGTGCCGTGTCCTTACCGCTCTGAGGAGATGAAGTCGTTTGTGATGCCTGGGAATTGTGGAATTGCAGGTCCTTGAGATATGGTTTGGTTATATGGTGGTCCTCGTGGTGCTAAGGGTTAATATATGGTTAATATGGTTCTTGTGATTTGATTAAGGCTCCCGGCTATGAAGAAGAATGAAGTATATGGCCTCGGGTTAGGAGGCAGCCGGGGAGCCGCCCTTAGACCACATGGTACTTGGATTTGAGGACCGACCTGCAATTCCTGGAAATTCGAGGCCGAATTTCAATTAGCAAGGGGAGTATGTTAAATATCAGCAACTTCGAAAGGTTGAAATCAGTGCAATAAACCAGTCTCAACGTCCGGGGGTGTGGCTCAGTGGTAGAGTTCTCGACTGCAGATCCAAAGCTCGGTGGTTCGATCCCCGCCCTGGACACTTTTCTTCACATCTTTCAGATCCTGATTTCAACCTTTCACATATATATACTTTGTATACGTTAGTTTACGTATAATACCAATATACGTATAGCATATATACATTGCTTACGTTTACATACGATAAGTATACGTATATATATGAAGGGAGGGTATTTTTGGGCATATATATACTTCCATTTAAAAGGTGCTCATTCCTATATATGTTACGGGCAGATGAATAAATTGGACACTTCTGAAAGTGTCCAGACAGATAGATAAATTATGCATGTGCGCAGACAGATAGATAAATTCTTACAATTATCGCATTCTGTCCGGACAGATGAGTAAATTATCTATGTGTCCAGAATAAGGTTGGACAGATGCGTAAATTTTTAAACTAAGAACTATTAATGGAGAATATTTGTGCTTATAGCTGTTATTTAACTTCAGTATTATTCTTTACTTTATTTTAAATAGTTAAATTGTTATTATATTTTATTAGCTTAAGATTGCTTAAATTTCAAAATGTCTTATTTGATTTTGTTAATTTTATAAATTATAACATTTTTATTTAATAATTATTTTGTGTACTTATTTGTATGTAATTACCATTAAAAAGAGATTAGGCAATACGTATATAAATAAATAATTATACGTTAGCATAAAATGTAAATTTAATTCTTGTTAGTTTCACCGTTGGTTTCCATTTTAAATTACGTTAAAATAACGGCACCAAAATTTCACAAATAAGTACATAAAATATATAATTAAAATTAATTAACAAATAAATAAATTATCAATAGCGATCAATAATTGGAACGAAATCTAATAAATGCTATATAAAATTAATTAAGTCAAGTAACAGATTTAAAATTTAATAAAATATAAGCTAATAAAATGTAGTAACAAGCTTTAGAACAATGCATAAACTATAAAAAATAAAGTGACGAACAATACTGAAGTTAAACAACAGATATAAACACAAATATTCTGAACTGTTAGTTCTTAGTTTAAAAATTTACGCATCTGTCCAACCTTGTTCTGGACACATAGATAATTTACTCATCTGTCCGGACAGAATGCGATAATTGTAAGAATTTATCTATTTGTCTGCGCACATGCATAATTTATCTATCTGTCTGGACACTTTCAGAAGTGTCCAATTTATTCATCTGCCCGTAACATATATATGTCTATATATGGGGTTATATATACGGATGCTTTTCTCGGCTAGTCATTTTTCCATTTTTATTGAAACAGAAAAACAGGGCCTCCTCTAAAATAGAGCCGAAGAACAACACTCAGTTGAAAGGCAGCCTCCCTTTCCTTTTTTCTGATTCAGGAATTTCCACTATGCATTTCCTCCTCTACCTTGTGTTATGTGTTGTTGGTTTAGTCAATGAATGTCTTTGTTTTTGAGCCCTTTTTCTGATGGGAAATTTGTTGGTAGGACACACACACACACACACACACACACACACACACACACACACACACACATAACCTCAGAAATACCTTCACCCAAGGTTCGATTGTCCGGGGAGGTCTAAATTGTAAGGGAAAGGGGGGGGTCTTATGTCTACCTTAAAGTAAACAAAAATCTTGGTTGATAAGCTTAGGCCTAAAGTTACGTAGCTAAAAATTATTAATTTCAAGCAATGCTTGAGGACAATGTTAAGATTTGCGTAAAAATAGGGTGTTCATAAAACGCGGCCCCGGCCCAAAATGGTTTCTTAAGATGTTTTGAAGCATTCTTTACTTTTTAAAAATGCTGTATCTATATATATATATATAGCTACGTTATGTAGCCTTAGTAGGAGGAATAAATTTGTAGACAAGTCTGTCCGTCTGTGGTTTTCAGTTGATTCAAAGCCCATTTCAAATTTAAATTAGTCACCTTAGCACGAAACAAGGATCGGAGGGGACTACAGTCACCTGGGGTCCTCATAATGAACTGTGGAAAATATTAAATGTTTATGCTAAATGTCCTTACATGGAAAATTATATATAAGCTTACTGTTCGTTCGTATATATATATATACCTATATAACCATAGGTTTCAGCTTGTATATATATATATACGTATATATAAGTATATATATATATATATAACGGCTAAGCTAAACCTTAGGCAGAGCTTAACCTGGTAGCTTTAGCTTGAGGTTTGACCCTATCTGAAATTGATTGAGTCCGTTTGTGATGTGCTACAATGTCTCTCCGAACACCTTTCTTGCAATAGTCTCTGTCATTAAATTTTTATTATCTACTTTCGTGCTTACTTACATTGCCTTAACTAGAGTTTTACAGTACGCACTGTGTGAGGAGGAGACTTTGCTACTTTGGGAAAGTTTTTCTCAGTTTCCAGAGCTCTCTAAAATTTCCATTCAAAGTTTCAGTTTCCAAAAGGTTCCACCCACCCCCCCACTCTTTCCCTTTAGCCCTTTTCGTGACTTTATTTTCTTTTCTGGCCTAGTGCAACCAGGCCTGGTTCCTTAGATTTTTCTGGGCCGGCTGATACTCTCTTGAGACTGTGTCAACTTCAGGACAAAATGCAGATGTTTTTTCGTCTTCATATTGAAACTGAGATCTGAGGCTGAACTCTGTAGTGGATTTGTTGAAAGTTTGTGTCAAAGTTTGAGTTGTTTCTTTATCTTGGTTATTATCCTTTCCCCGACTCACCCTTCACCCGAATATTCTGGTTATTTCGAGATCCAAAACTGAACGGAAACCTGCGACTGACTGATGAGACTTTTTAACATAGGACTTCTAGGATACGTAATAGTCTTTAGATTAGAATTAAGTTGTAGTTAATCCATTTCTGGATTCTGGATTCGGATTAATTTCCAAATGTCTGGTTGGAGATCTCTCAGAGTATTACCGCTTTCTGTGCTTAATTTTATCTATATTATATATATATATATATATATATATATATATATATATATGTATATATTAGAGATGCACCGGGGCCGGGGCCGGGGCCACCTTGGCCCCGGGGCCGGGGCCGGGGCCTGGAAATTGGCGGCCCAAATCGATAATTTTCAAAAATTTTCTGGAAACTTTAAATTTTGTAATAATTTTTGATATACAAACGTTACTATCGTTGTTTTCATTCATATCGGCGGGAAAGCAAACGATTTGTAACACTTTTTGACTTTCGAAAATTCAAAATTTTGGTCAAAAAATGTCAAAAATTTACAAAATTTTGCTAATTTTTGGCCCGGTCGGTACCGGGGCCTGACCACCGGGGCCGGGGCCGGGGCCTGACTACCGGGGCCGGGGCCGGGGCCAGGCCCCGGTGCATCCCTAATATATATATATATATATATATATACGGAGTTATATAAGTTTTAATTTTTCAAGTTTTCGAATTTCTTTGTAAATATTTTGGACGTTGCGTATGAATTTTGGCGGGCTATTTGGATATTTGAAGCATTCATGTGGTCGTACCTGCTATTCTTACTCCTTTACCTACGAAGCTCGTGATGACACCAGGTCAGTTTGTTGGGGTTGTTTTCTACTGAGTGTGCTCGGGTCCCTTTTTCCGGGAATATATAAACCCGGAAATGAAATTCTAAGTTAGCTGAGGACTGGTTGTTTTAGGCTCTTGCTGTACATCGAAGCGAAGTTTTTAAGCTACAGACAAATAAATTGATTTTATTTGTAGATTACAATTTTTATATACATATTTGCGTTTAATGTGTGTACGCGCATTAGTTTGATGATGTGTGACAAATTATGGAAGTAGTTTATGTAAGCTTGGAGTTTGGAATTCATAATTATGCTAATGAGCCCCCTACGAACTAACTTGTCAATGCCATCAATCATAATTTGTTGTACACTTCATTGGTTATTACATTTGTAAGTTTTAAATTTTTTTGTCATATATATATATATATAAGATAAATTCTATATATATATATATATATATATACGTATACAGCGTGTATATACGTATATATGTCTATGATTAGTGTTTAGTCCGTTAATCTTTAAATTTTGAACGTTTTGATTGACACCGGCACCTGGTAGTGTTGTTTGAGAAAAGTGCCTCTAGAATTCATCGTTTCCTTCTTCAACCAATATTTTTATGAGCTATATATATATATAGTTTTTTTATAATTTTAGTATATATTTACCTTTTTGTTTTTATTATGTATTTTCAGTGGCGTTATTTTGGCGACATCGCACACAGTTTTTACTACAAAGTTTTAGGTCTATCTGGCCAGTTTTTCATTCAAAATTAAAAATATACTATATAACATCAGCTTTACGTACGCACGAACATTTAGACGTCTCCACGAAATGTAAAGACGTTACACAAAGTTTGCAAATGCAAATCGTTGCAATTGCAAAGTTTTGCAGGACGTCCTTCAACATTTCGTTTTGAGTGGACTGACGGCCAGGCCCACAGGAGCGTGCGAGTATGATTGCGAGGTTGCATTGCAAAAGTTTGCAACTGAATTTAAGGGCTGTTTAGTGCGAATTGCCGTCGAATTACAAACAACGTTTTCCCTACTTAAAACTTCCCTCAGAAATTCGTTACGTGTGTGTGGGTATTGCATATATATATTTTATGCTATATATATATATATGTAATGCTTTGTATATATATAGTTTCTTTTGTTGTCATATTTTTGGTAGTGAAGTGTGTTATTCCTTCCTCCGTTTAGTAGCCTCTTGACACTGTTTTTTTCCACTTTTCAGTTTTTCAATTGTAATACAGACAGATTGCAGTGTAATATGGAAGTTTTTCATAAGCTTTGTTCAAAATTTTTTTCTGGGGTTGACACGAATTTTGAGTTATTTGTCCACATCTGTCCTCAATTTTGTGTTTTTTTTAATTTCGGACTTTCTGGATATATATATATATATATATATCCCTTGGCTTTTTTATGCAAACACTTTTGTTTGGTATTTTTGGTTTAATCTTATTTTAGCGTGGGAGCTGTCTTCAGTACGTAGCACTCCTAAGTCGACTTTTTCTTCTGCTTTTCGGAAATTGGAGATTCTTCGGGTTTTTCAATTTTCCTTGAGTGTGTCACACACATATATACGTATTATATATATATATATATATATAAAATCTAAGGTTATGTCAAAAAATTGGAAAGAATGTGTTTGTCGTGGTCCTCTATTATTGATCGCAAATATATATATATACAGTAGCGTAGGTACGAAAAATTTTCAGGGGGGGCGGTGTTGACCGAAGGCTGGGGGGGGGTAAATTTCATTTTTTGCGCAATAATTGTATGCACGCTACATATGCTGTAACTTTACCTGTTAATATGTTTTCTAGTTCAGTACATATATATATATATAGCTTAATGCTGTTGTAACCGAAAGCGGCACGCACAAACCCAAAGCGGGGGGTCTGGGGGGCGGAGCCCCCCAGAAGTTGAGAAAATTTTTAAATTTTGCCGTTAAAACGCTGCTGAAACATTGAATTCTTTGCATTGTATATTATCAGTTCCCAAACTAAATTTTGTAGTTTAATTTGCTACCTATTTAAATTTTTGACTTCCACAATTCCGTACGAAAACTAAGACTAAGATGCTCCCATTTGGAACAGGGTATTCTAAGCATATCCATTATCCGTCGTTGAAGGCAGATCATGTTTGGAATAATGCAGTTAATAACAGAACTACAAAGCAGGTAAACTAAGGTAAAGTAAAGCAAACTAGCAGAGGTCTAATTATAATAGGTACACACGCCCCAAACGGGGGTTGGGGGGGGCGGACCCCCCAGAAGTTGAGAAAATTTTTAAAGTTCGCCATTAAACGCTATTGAAACATTTAATTCTTTACAATGATTTATCAATTGTCTAACAACATTTCGCACCTTTATATATTTGCTATTTTCTACGTTTACTGTCTTGTCCGAAAACTCAAACTATTAGGATGCTCCCATTAAGAACTGCGTATCCTGATTATATCAACCAATTATGCCGAAGCTGAGATGTTGGGAATAACGCAGATATTTAACAGCAAAACTGCAAAGCAAGTAGTTATATATACAAACATTCGTTAGCATGCTTAATGAAAAATAATAATTTTGATAATGTAAATAGCCAAAATTCGCGCCGAAGGCGCAAAAATTTTTTAATGGTGTAGAAAATGCATCAATGTTGAGCTATTTTGAAGCATTAATGTACAATTTGTGCATGTTTCTAATCACATTAAACGCCCGCGCCCCGCGCGGCGTAAAATTTTTCATTTGCCCAAATTTTCAGGGGGCAAAGCCATTATTTCGGGAGGGCGGCCGCCGCCCCGCCCCCCCCGTATCTACGCTAGTGTATATATATATATATATATATATATATATATATATATATATATATATATATATTATATATATATTATATATATCACGCATGGGCAATGCCTGCACAACTCCTGCACATGTGCAGGCTAGGAAAAATTTACCCCCGCGCAGTGCGCAGCAAAAATTTTACCCCCGCGCAGTAAAATTTTTACCCCGCGCAGGAAAGAACCTCAAGATTTTATCACGCGCAGCAAATTATTATCGCCGCGCGACAAAATTTTCACCCCCGCGCAACAAAGTGCATCAAAATTTTGTCCCGCGCAACAATATTTCTAACTCGCATAGCAAATTTTACCCCCGCGCAGTAAACTTTTTACCCCGCGCAGGAAAGCGCCTCAATATATTATCCCGCGCAGCAAATTTTTATCGTCGCGCAACAAAATTTTTACCGCCGAAAGCGCACAAAGATGTTATAAGGCGCAATAAAATTTTTACCCTCGCGCAACAAAGTGCACTAAAGTTTTATCCCGCGCATCCCAAATTTTTACCCCGCGCATAAAAATTTTGTCCAGCGCAACAAAATTTCTAACTCGCGATACAAATTTTACCCCGCACAGGAAAGCGCCTTAATATATTATCCCGCGCAACAAAATTTTTACCGCCGAAAGCGCACAAAGATGTTATAAGGCGCAATAAAATTTTTACCTCAGCGCAACAAAGCGCAGCAAAATTTTTGTCCGCGCAACCAAATTTTTACCCTGGGCAAAAAATTTTTACCCCCGCGCAACAGCTTCAAGCATCAGGATTTTATATATATCGCGCGAAAATAGTTTTACCCTCGCGCAACAAAGTGCCCGCGTTTTATCAAAAGTGCCCGCGTTTTTATTAAAGTTTTATCCCGCGCATCCCAAGTGAGTGAACAGGTTAGGGTACTTGTAGAGTTTTTACTCTCGTCCCTTTCCTTACCACTCTAGCGCGGCTGCGCTCTATTTTCCGTATAGGTAATTATTACCGTTTACCAATTTTCTTTCTCTAAATAGAGTAAAGTTTTTCGATTCCAACGTACCTAAATCTATCCTCCTAATTTTTCTGGTTTATTTCTTCCTTTTTCATGATAATTTCGAAAAATTTATGTGCTATAAGCTTCATAATTTTGAAAGTATATAATTCCTTCTATACTCTCTTCCATACTAACGGGTTTTAAGAAAACAAAGTTTTTGTAAAATTGGTCTCTCTAGCTCCTTACACCACCCTTTTACGACTTATAGTCGTACTAAAGTATTTTACGACTGTCGTCGTACTAAAGTCTTTACGACCTATGTCGTACTAAAGTATATATATCTACGTACTATTGAAGCCGTACTAATACTTACTAATTCTTACTATAGCCTAAATTGTATATTTTGGGAATTATTTATGTATTAGCATTGAACTAACATTGATTAAATAAATGTATTATATTTTGAATGAGAATAGCTTTGTCATGTCTGCAGAATCTATCGAGTTCCTGCTTTCTAAGTACGTTTCAAAAATATTATTTAAGGAAGCAGCAGTGAAATTTGTTATTTTCATTCTGTTAAAATTTCATGTTTCATGTTTTAAATGTTTTAATTATTGAAATAGTAGGGAATTGTCCAATTTCTTACCCTACCCATTGTTAACAGTTTTCAAAATGAAAATTTTTTCATATTTTGGAACGAGAATAGTTTTTGTCTTGTCTTCAGAATCTATCGAGTTCCTGCTTTCTGAGTACTTATCAAAAATATATATATATATAATTTAAGGAAACGGTGATGAAATTTATTAATTTCATTCTTTTAGAATTTCATGTCTCATGTTTTGAAATGTTTTAATTAACGAAATATTAGGGAATTGTCCTATTTCTTACACTTTGTTAACAGTTTTCAAAATGAAAAATTTTTTCATATTTTGGAACGAGAATAGTTTTTGTCTTGTCTTCAGAATCTATCGAGTTCCTGCTTTCTGAGTACTTATCAAAAATATATATATAATTTAAGGAAACGGTGATGAAATTTATTAATTTCATTCTTTTAGAATTTCATGTCTCATGTTTTGAAATGTTTTAATTAACGAAATATTAGGGAATTGTCCTATTTCTTACACTTTGTTAACAGTTTTCAAAATGAGAAATGTTTCATATTTCGGAACGAGAATAGTTTTTGTCTTGTATTCAGAATCTATCGAGTTCCTCCTTTCTGAGTATATACTTATCAAAAATATATATAATTCAAGGAAACGGTGATGAAATTTATTAATTTCAATCTGTTAGAATTTCATATTTCATGTTTTAAATAATATTTTAATTATCGAAATATTAGGGAATTGTCCAATTTCTTACACTTTGTTAACAGTTTTCATAATGAGAAATTTTTCATATTTTGGATGTCATATATGTTTGTTCACCACACTAATGACACTTTACGCCAGGCGACTGGCGGCGAAACTATCTTTCACTTATTTTGTAAAGATTTTTCCAAAGCATCCTAAAGAACTTAGTTCTACACTTCTCCACTGATGAGCCGCAAGTGTTTGAACCAAGTCTGGCAGAGGTGTATGCACTACTAATATAGGAATTTAATGTGTTTTTACGTTTACGTATGGTAACTGGAAAATGTTGGAATTAGCACGAGTGTATTTTATTTTTTCTTTAATATTGGATGGGCTTCGTTTTTGTTCACTTCATCCCAGAAATAAATTCCGAAAAAGGAAAAATAGTGGTACGTAAACTAACTTGTTTCTATAATATATTTCTAACTCGCATAGCAAATTTTACCCCCCGCGCAGTTAACTTTTTACCCCGCGCAGGAAAGGCCTCAATATTTATCCCGCGCAGCAAATTTTTATCGTCGCGCAACAAAATTTTTACCGCCGAAAGCGCACAAAGATGTTATAAGGCGCAATAAAATTTTTACCCTCGCGCAACAAAGTGCACTAAAGTTTTATCCCGCGCATCCCAAAGTTTTACCCCGCGCATAAAAATTTTATCCGTGCAACAAAATGGTTCAAAATTTCTTGGTCGGCTTCGCCTTGGCGCGTTTTCCATTACATTTATTAAATATAATTTTGATTTTATTTAATAAGTTTCGGGCTGCCTAAACATTACATTCTGTTAGAAAATATTGCGCCGTAGGCACGTTTTCGTTTACTTTTCCTTCTAAATGTTCGCGCCTCCGGCGCGTTTTCCATTACATTTCTATCAACAATTGCTACATTTCCCATTAAATGTTTAAAATAATTTTGGGCCTGTGGTGTGTTTTCGTTTTCATTTCCTTTAAAACTTTTCAAGCCATCGGCGGTTTTTGCTTTATATTTCTTTAAAAAATATGCGACACCGGCACATTTTCTTAGCCTAAAAGTTGAGTAGTAAGTAGTTCGCAGTCGAACGCTTAAAGATACGCAGTCAAAAACCAATTACGCAACCGAAATAGGCATTTCAAATGGTAGGTAAAAAATTGGAGAAAATTAGAAAAAGTTCACAAACGAAATAATCCCTACTTTCTCAGTTTCCTCAACAAAAACCTGCGCAATTTTCTAATCTCTCACTGCATATTCATCGCGTTTATGAAGAAAATATTAAACTATCCGATTTTTAAGAGAAAATTGCTATTTTTGCTTAAAGATGTGTAGAAGTTTTAAAAAACATTCGTTTCTTCAAAGGAGCTCAAAAAGTTGCACAGGCAAGTTTCATTGCAAATAAAAAATTTCTTCGGGGGGGGCCCCCGCCCTGCACCCCCCCCCCCCCCGTTAAAACATTCTACCGCTACCCTTTTTAACACGTTCCTGGCGAGGGACGTAATTTTATTAAATTTTATAAAAAATTTTCAGCTCTTTCATAGAAAATATGTTTTGGACGTAAAATTACGTCCAAATTCCAGTGTATATTATAGCCGTTTCTGAATAAAAGGATAAGATTTGTGCACCAGGTATATATATGTATATGTGTTGAATTAATCATTTAGACGTGGTTCAAAGTGCTAAATGCACCCCGACGCGTTTATAGCGCAACGGAAAATTTTAGTAATGTAAAATTTTATCGTTTTGTACAGTTTTATGCTTAAAATCTGGAAGTAAAATTACGTCTTTAAAACTTTTTTGTTGAAATATACTACAAGAAGATGTGAAAGACGTAAATTTACGTTCGAAAATAGCTCATCAAACAGATCTCATCAAGCTGATCAATTCTGACTGGCAAGTTGCCACATTAACGATCGAGTTCAGGACGCTAAATATAATTTTTGGAGAACCAAGCAAAAATTTTTCGGGAACGTGTAATTTTCACGGCCCTTTTTACATTTCTCCTTCTCTGTTGCATTCCACATTGGTCGTTCCACCTGCAGTTGCTTATATATTTTAATTACATGCTCTTGATTATAAATAGAGAGAATCAAAATTTTAGCATTTTTGCGAGACTATGAAAAACTTGGAGGATTGCGCAAAAGTTAGCAACCCTTTTCGACAAAGGGGCTTGAAAGACGTGTCACAACAACAGAGCTTGTAAAAACCACAGTGGACACATGTCGTGAAAACTGACAAATCAAACCCCCCGCGCAGTGAGCTCGAAGGCTGTGCACGACTAGAGCCAAGTTCATTGCCCATGTATGATATATATATATATATATTTATTTATATATACTTATTGATAGAAAACCTCCTCTTGTGTTTTTTATAACAAAAAATTGCGTAATTTTAGGCATATGTTAATCATAGCTTTATTTCACGGCGTGGGCGTCTTATTGAGTTGCAACAGCTGTTACCTACCTTACCTTTATTTTTTCCCAGCCTCTTTAGTGTACTTACTGCCTGTGTTTCCCGTCTCGTTCTTTTTCTATATTTTTGCTCGACTTTGGCTTTTCATTAATTTTTTGTAAGCATCTAGAAGCATTTTTCTCATTAGCATGTGCACGTTTCTTATATCGTTTGCATTAGCTCCATTTACGGCAATAACATTAGTTATATATATATATATATATATATATATATATATACTGTTTCTTAGGCTAGTTCATTTGCTAATTTCTTCTGAGTATGCGCGAGCGGAAAATAATGAGAAAGAAAGGTACGTATATATATAAAACTTGGAAACTTAGAGTTGGTCTTTTGGGTTTTCCCCAACTCAGTAATCTAGGTAAGGTTTGTTACACGACCTATGTAGTTCTTTCTAGCTGTAGATAGCTTGGATTTCAGACGATCAGTCAATGTCAAACGCCTAAGCCTTAGACTTAGATGATGATTGCAAGCTAGGGTAGGAACATTTTCTGTGATTAATTTTCAATTCATTATTTAGAAATGTGATAATTTTTCATTGTTGATTACCTTGGCCTTTTATCAGGGGCCGACAGACACGCACATACGTAGTTACTCACACACCACGTGGACACACCTTCTGCATAATATAGCAGTGGGTCTGGCAGACCCAATCCCTTAGGACTTTAGGTGAAGGTGTGTGCTAAATTTGGGTTTTTTCTTGAAAATTTTGTTATTTGAAGTTTTTTCAATTCTTTTCCCTGAAAGAAAATGGCGTCTGTTACCCTTTTTTTCTTTTGGGGTGAACGGCAGCTGATGTACCAAACGGCGGCCAATCCATTCGGATAATTGGGTTCTTTTGAGGGTCATAAAAATTTTAGTAGCCCCACTCTCCTCTACCCAGTTTTCAAGAAGCTTTCTTTTTACTGCATTTACGTATTCATTTTCAAAAATTTCTTGCAAAGATATGGCGTTTTGTCCGGTTACATCTAGTGGTATTAAACATACATAGCTACACTTGATATATATGATTTGAAGTAATTTCTGTAGTGTTCAGCACTTTTTTGGAAATTTTATTTGTTTAAAATCAATGAGAGTTCTATATGGCAAATTCGGCGTTTGATCCGTTTTCATATGTATATATATACCTCGTTTCTTTCCTATGTGACTTTAGTGCAAATAAGATGATGTCTATAGGAATATTCAAGCATGTCTACCGTTGACGCACTTTCGAATATATATAGTTATATTATAATATAAAGTATATATATTATATATATATATATACGTATATATATATATATATAGTTCTTACTCTTTAGTATATATCAAAAGTGTCTTCCCCATAATTTTGTTAATATATATAAATTCTACGCCATGAGAATTTTTAAACTTCTGGAATTTAAAGTTTGATGGACAACATGACGTTGTCGTGATGCCAGTTCTGGTCACGCCTTTAAATTGACCCTATTTTGTTGAAATAATTTTGGTACGGTTCAAATTTGGAACACACGACGGTTTTGTCTGAAATAGCACATTCAGACGCATATATACTTGATATATACGTATATAGTTACGAAATTTCTTGTTAATGTTTTAGCTTTGCGTTTCTTGGTTAAACACAAATTGAGCAAAATAGAAATTAATGCTTATATATATATATGTGTGTTAGGTTTTATGGTCAGGTTATCAGGTTTTGCGGTCCTTTCCAGTTTCCACGGAATTTTTCGAAACTTAAAATACAGAATTTTTAAACATCAATAGCTTCCGTTATATCAGCTTTAACTTAATCCGACACAAGTCTGTAGGTAACAAATCATTCTTTTCGGTTCATTTATATATATCTTCTTTTGCCAAATGAATTGAATTTTTAATGGTTTCATTGTTGAGGGAGAGCTATCCTCCTAGTTGAGGTTTATCAAGGATATTCTTTTTCCATTCATTTTACTGAATTTGAAAGGAGAGATACCCCGACCACACGATATAATATATTTTTTCCTCGGTCATTTTGCCTCTGGCTTTCCCCCTTTGTTCAATTACCAACGTAAATAGAAAACTCAGAATGAGCCTGGATCGCGTTTCCTTTCATTTTCCAACAGAAAACGTTTAGAATTTCGATTTTTTCCTTACGTATATAATTTTCTAGATTCTTAACACCAACTTGCAAGTAGGAAAATATATACGAACTGGAAATTAGGATGCTTAGGTTCGCACGGCATTTGTTTCTCTTGACACTTCCTAAACTTTATATTTATTTCTTGTTCTTTATATATATAATTTGTATTTTTGTTTTTATTTTTCTATCAATTGCAAAATTTAAATTCAACAAGTCAAAGTTTTTTAATGTACGTATATTATTTATTTTATTTATTTATTTATTTATTTATTTGTATTTATATGCCAAGGGCAGGTTAGAAGTCCTCAGTTTATTCCACTAACTTTAAAACGTTACAATTCGCCTTCACTCGATCTGATCCGAAACTTGGTTAATTAGTCTACACTCGCTTCCATCCCAATTAAGTTCTAATCAAGCCATGTTTTGAGTAGGAATATTCTGCTACAGGTAGTGCTGGGCAGAGCTATAGCTTGGCTTGTACTTAACTAACATGAATTAACATGCTTACGTCATAAACCTACCTTTCGGTAAAAGTATATATATATACATACACTAATTTCTATACAATATATATTTACGTATATTCTCATTCAATATCTTCATATATATATAGTCTATGTGGAAATTCTCTTAATCTCAATCTCATTCTTGTATACCTTACACTTAAGGCCATGCGAGGAATTTATCCCTACTACTACTGTTTATCCTGTGATAATGGTCTATCTTCCGGGCGCCGGGGTAATTAGCCTACCCGTTTGGGGGATCCTATATCAGGATATTTGGTTTGTATCATCTTCTAATTCTCCTCCTTCGTCCTCATCCTCTGCCTTATCACTACTTTGTGACTATCTGTTCATTGATAAGCCCTCTGAGTTGTTGCTATTGTTAGCCTGTATCACTCTGCTGATAATGAGTGCCTACTATGCGGACTACATATCCCTGCGTCTGATGAATCATTATCATCGATTTTGGATGGACAGGTATTGATTGATTGTGATAGGGAGTGATCTATCGATCATTGTCTATTTACGTATATATCTATATATATATAGAACTGTTAGCTTTTTATCGTTCAGTTGATCTAGAGATAAGGTTTTCGAACGAGTGAAATCGAAATGTGGATTGATTGATTGGATTGAGGCTACATATATATACATATATATACGTGTATATATATATATCATATAGAATATATATATATATATATATATATATATATTAGGGATGCACCGGGGCCTGGCCCCGGCCCCGGCCCCGGCCCCGGTAGTGGCGGCCCCGGGGCATCTCGAATTTTATATATATATATATATATATATATATATATATATATATATATATATACTAGCTGATATTTGTAGAGAAAACAATAGACTCTATCACCGTATATATACGTAAATTTATGTAGTGTGTGTATACATACACATATAATTACAGTGCATATACGTAGTATATATATACATATATATATAAGTTTCGGACCAGATCGAGTAGAAGGCGAGTTACCAACGTTTTAAAGTTAGTTAAGACAAAACGGGGACTTCTAACCTGCCCATTGGCATATAAATACAAATAAATAAATAAATAAATAAATAAATGAATAAAATAAAATAATATACGTACATTTTATTACAAAAAACTTTGACTTGTTGAATTTAAGTACAGAAATTGATAGAAAAAGAAAAACAAAAATACAAATTATATACGTATATATATATATATAAAGAACAAGAAGTAAATATAAGGTTTAGGAAGTCTCAAGAGAAACAAAAGTGCCGTGCGAACCTAAGCATCCTAATTTCCAGTTCGTATATATTTTCCTACTTGCAGGTTGGTGTTAAGAATCTAGAAAATTATATACGTAAGGAAAAAAATCGAAATTCTAAACGTTTTCTGTTGGAAAATGAAAGGAAACGCGATCAGGCTCATTCTGAGTTTTCTATTTATGTTGGTAATTGAACAAAGGGGGAAAGCCAGAGGCAAAATGACCGAGGAAAAAATATATTATATCTTGTGGTCGGGGTATCTCTCTTTCAAATCAGTAAAATGAATGGAAAAAGAATATCCTTGATAAACCTAACTAGGAGGGTAACTTTCCCTCAACAATGAAACCATTAAAAATTCAATTCATTTGGCAAAAGATATATATATATAAATGAACCGAAAAGAATGATTTGTTACCTACAGACTTGTGTCGGATAAGTTAAAGCTGATATAACGGAAGCTATTGATGTTTAAAAATTCTGTATTTTAAGTTTCGAAAAATTCCGTGGAAACTGGAAAGGACCGCAAAACCTGATAACTGACCATAAAACCTAAATATTATATATATATATATATATATATATATATATATATATATATATATATATATATATATATATATATATATATATATATATATAAGCATTAATTTCTATTTTGCTCAATTTGTGTTTAACCAAGAAACGCAAAGCTAAAACATTAACAAGAAATTTCGTAACTATATACGTATATATCAAGTATGCGTCTGAATGTGCTATTTCAGACAAAACCGTCGTGTGTTCCAAATTTGAACCGTACCAAAATTATTTCAACAAAATAGGGTCAGTTTAAAGGCGTGACCAGAACTGGCATCACGACAACGTCATGTTGTCCATCAAATTTTAAATTCCAGAAGTTTAAAAATTCTCATGGCGTAGAATTTATATATATTAACAAAATTATGGGGAAGACACTTTTGATATATATACTAAAGAGTAAGAACTATATATATATATATATATATATATACGTATATATATAATATATATACTTTATATTATAATATAGCTATATATATTCGAAAGTGCGTCAACGGTAGACATGCTTGAATATTCCTATAGACATCATCTTATTTGCACAAGTCACATAGGAAAGAAACGAGGTACATATGAAAACGGATCAAACGCCGAATTTGCCATATAGAACTCTCATTGATTTTAAACAAATAAAATTTCCAAAAAAGTGTTGAACACTACAGAAATTACTCCAAATCATATATATCAAGTGTAGCTATGTATATATGTTTAATACCACTAGATGTAACCGGACAAAACGCCATATCTTTGCAAGAAATTTTTGAAAATGAATATATACGTAAATGCAGTAAAAAGAAAGCTTCTTGAAAACTGGGTAGAGGAGAGTGGGGCTACTAAAATTTTTATGACCCTCAAAAGAACCCAATTATCCGAATGGATTGGCCGCCGTTTGGTACATCAGCTGCCGTTCACCCCAAAAGAAAAAAAGGGTAAACAGACGCCATTTTCTTTCAGGGAAAAGAATTGAAAAAACTTCAAATAACAAAATTTTCAAGAAAAAACCCAAATTTAGCACACACCTTCACCTAAAGTCCTAAGGGATTGGGTCTGCCAGACCCACTGCTATATTATGCAGAAGGTGTGTCCACGTGGTGTGTGAGTAACTACGTATGTGCGTGTGTGTCTGTCAGCCCCTGATAAAAGGCCAAGGTAATCAACAATGAAAAATTATCACATTTCTAAATAATGAATTGAAAATTAATCACAGAAAATGTTCCAACCCTAGCTTGCAATCATCATCTAAGTCTAAGGCTTAGGCGTTTGACATTGACTGATCGTCTGAAATCCAAGCTATCTACAGCTAGAAAGAACTACATAGGTCGTGTAACAAACCTTACCTAGATCACTGAGTTGGGGAAAACCCAAAAGATCAACTCTAAGTTTCCAAGTTTTATATATATACGTACCTTTCTTTCTCATTATTTTCCGCTGCGCATACCTCGGGGGAAAATTTAGCAAACTGAACTACCTAAGAAAACAATATATATATATATATATATATATGTATATATATATAGCTGATGTTACTTGCCGTAAATGGAGCTAATGCAAACGATATAAGAAACTGCACATGCTAATGGAAAATGCTTCTAGATGCTTACAAAAAATTAATGAAAAGCCAAAGTCGAGCAAAAATATAGAAAACGAACGTGCCGAGAGAAACACAGGCAGTAAGTAACTAAAGAGGCTGGGCAAAATAAAGGTAAGGTAGGTAACAGCTGTTGCAACTCAATAAGACGCCCACGCCGTGAAATAAAGCTATGATTAACATATGCCTAAAATTACGCAATTTTTTGTTATAAAAACACAAGAGGAGCTTTTCTATAATAAGTATATATAAATAAATATATATATATATATATCATACATGGGCAATGAACTTGGCTCTAGCCTGCACAGCCTTCGAGCTCACTGCGCGGGGGGTTTAATTTGTAATTTTTCACGACATGTGTCCACTGTGGTTTTTACAAAGCTCTGTTGTTGTAACACATCTTTCAAGCCCCTTTGTCGAAAAGATTTGCTAACTTTTGCGCAATCCTCCAAGTTTTTGATGAATCTCGCAAAAAATGCTAAAATTTTGATTCTCTCTATTTATAATCAAGAGCATGTAATTAAAATATATAAGCAACTGCAGGTGGAACGACCAATGTGGAATGCAACAGAGAAGGGAGGGGGTCGTAAAAAGGGCCGTGAAAATTACACGTTCCCGAAAAATTTTTGCTTGGTTCTCCAAAATTATATTTAGCGTCCTGAACTCATCGTTAATGTGGCAACTTCTGCCTTTGGTCAGAATTGATCAGCTTGATGAGATCTGTTTGATGAGCTATTTTCAGAACGTGGACGTAAATTTACGTCTTTCACATCTTCTTGTAGTATATTTCAACAAAAAAGTTTTAAAGACGTAATTTTACTTCCAGATTTTAAGCATAAAACTGTACAAAACGATAAAATTTTATTACTAAAATTTTCTGTAGCCTAATAAACGCGTCAGGCTGCATTCCGCCTTTTGAACCAAGTCTAAATCGATTAATTCAACCTTTTTACATATATATGCCTGGTTGCACAAATCTTATCCTTTTATTCAGAAACGGCTATAATATACACTGGAATTTGGACGTAATTTTACGTCCAAAACATATTTTCATGAAAATTTCATTGAAAATTTTTTATAAAATTTAATAAATTACGTCCCTCGCCAGGAACGTGTTAAAAAGGGTAGCGGTAAAATGTTTGTAACGGGGGGTGGGGGGCAGACGCAGAGGCCCTCAGAAGCTGAAGAAATTTTTTATTTGCAATAAAATTGGTCTTTGCAACTTTAATTCTTTACACTTTGAAGAAACGAGAATGTTTTTTAAAACTTCTACACATCTTTAAGCAAAAATAGCAATTTTCTCTTAAAAATCGGATACAGTTTAATATTTTCTTCATAAACGCAATGAATATGCCGTTAAAAATTAGAAAATTCTTAGGTTTTTAGTTGCAGGAAACTTAAGAAAGTAGGAATTATTTCGTTTGTGAACTTTTTCTAATTTTCTCCTTAATTTTTTTACCTACCATTTGAAATGCCTATTTCGGTTGCGTATTTTGGTTTTTGACTGCGTATCTTTAAGCGTTCGACTGCGAACTACTTACTACTCAACTTTTAAGCTACAGAAGAATGCGCCGGTGGCGCATATTTTTTAAAGAAATATAAAGCAAAAACCGCCGATGGCTTGAAAAGTTTTAAAGGAAATGAAAACGAAAACACACCACAGGCCCAAAATTATTTTATACATTTAATGGGAAATGTAGCAATTGTTGATAGAAATGTAATGGAAAACGCGCCGGAGGCGCGAACATTTATAAGGAAAAGTAAACGAAAACGTGCCTACGGCGCAATATTTTCTAACAGAATGTAATGTTTAGGCAGGCCCGAAACTTATTAAATAAAATCAAAATTATATTTAATAAATGTAATGGAAAACGCGCCAAGGCGAAGCCGACCAAGAAATTTTGAGACCATTTTGTTGCACGGGATAAAATTTTTATGCGCGGGGTAAAACTTTGGGATGCGCGGGATAAAACTTTAGTGCACTTTGTTGCGCGAGGGTAAAAATTTTATTGCGCCTTATAACATCTTTGTGCGCTTTCGGCGGTAAAAATTTTGTTGCGCGACGATAAAAATTTGCTGCGCGGGATAATATATTGAGGCGCTTTCCTGCGCGGGGTAAAAAGTTAACTGCGCGGGGGTAAAATTTGCTATGCGAGTTAGAAATATATTATAGAAACAAGTTAGTTTACGTACCACTATTTTTCCTTTTTCGGAATTTATTTCTGGGATGAAGTGAACAAAAACAGAAGCCCATCCAATATTAAAGAAAAAATAAAATACACTCTCGTGCTAATTCCAACATTTTCCAGTTACCATACGTAAACGTAAAAACACATTAAATTCCTATATTAGTAGTGCATGCGACCTCTGCCAGACTTGGTTCAAACACTTGCGGCTCATCAGTGGAGAAGTGTAGAACTAAGTTCTTTAGGATGCTTTGGAAAAATCTTTTACAAAATAAGTGAAAGATAGTTTCGCCGCCAGTCGCCTGGCGTAAAGTGTCATTAGTGTGGTGAACAAACATATATGACATCCAAAATATGAAAAATTTCTCATTATGAAAACTGTTAACAAAGTGTAAGAAATTGGACAATTCCCTAATATTTCGATAATTAAAATATTATTTAAAACATGAAATATGAAATTCTAACAGATTGAAATTAATAAATTTCATCACCGTTTCCTTGAATTATATATATTTTTGATAAGTATATACTCAGAAAGGAGGAACTCGATAGATTCTGAATACAAGACAAAAACTATTCTCGTTCCGAAATATGAAACATTTCTCATTTTGAAAACTGTTAACAAAGTGTAAGAAATAGGACAATTCCCTAATATTTCGTTAATTAAAACATTTCAAAACATGAGACATGAAATTCTAAAAGAATGAAATTAATAAATTTCATCACCGTTTCCTTAAATTATATATATATTTTTGATAAGTACTCAGAAAGCAGGAACTCGATAGATTCTGAAGACAAGACAAAAACTATTCTCGTTCCAAAATAGGAAAAATTTTTCATTTTGAAAACTGTTAACAAAGTGTAAGAAATAGGACAATTCCCTAATATTTCGTTAATTAAAACATTTCAAAACATGAGACATGAAATTCTAAAAGAATGAAATTAATAAATTTCATCACCGTTTCCTTAAATTATATATATATATATTTTTGATAAGTACTCAGAAAGCAGGAACTCGATAGATTCTGAAGACAAGACAAAAACTATTCTCGTTCCAAAATATGAAAAAATTTTCATTTTGAAAACTGTTAACAATGGGTAGGGTAAGAAATTGGACAATTCCCTACTATTTCAATAATTAAAACATTTAAAACATGAAACATGAAATTTTAACAGAATGAAAATAACAAATTTCACTGCTGCTTCCTTAAATAATATTTTTGAAACGTACTTAGAAAGCAGGAACTCGATAGATTCTGCAGACATGACAAAGCTATTCTCATTCAAAATATAATACATTTATTTAATCAATGTTAGTTCAATGCTAATACATAAATAATTCCCAAAATATACAATTTAGGCTATAGTAAGAATTAGTAAGTATTAGTACGGCTTCAATAGTACGTAGATATATATACTTTAGTACGACATAGGTCGTAAAGACTTTAGTACGACGACAGTCGTAAAATACTTTAGTACGACTATAAGTCGTAAAAGGGTGGTGTAAGGAGCTAGGAGAGACCAATTTTACAAAAACTTTGTTTTCTTAAAACCCGTTAGTATGGAAGAGAGTATAGAAGGAATTATATACTTTCAAAATTATGAAGCTTATAGCACATAAATTTTTCGAAATTATCATGAAAAAGGAAGAAATAAACCAGAAAAATTAGGAGGATAGATTTAGGTACGTTGGAATCGAAAAACTTTACTCTATTTAGAGAAAGAAAATTGGTAAACGGTAATAATTACCTATACGGAAAATAGAGCGCAGCCGCGCTAGAGTGGTAAGGAAAGGGACGAGAGTAAAAACTCTACAAGTACCCTAACCTGTTCACTCACTTGGGATGCGCGGGATAAAACTTTAATAAAAACGCGGGCACTTTTGATAAAACGCGGGCACTTTGTTGCGCGAGGGTAAAACTATTTTCGCGCGATATATATAAAATCCTGATGCTTGAAGCTGTTGCGCGGGGGTAAAAATTTTTTTGCCCAGGGTAAAAATTTAGTTGCGCGGACAAAAATTTTGCTGCGCTTTGTTGCGCTGAGGTAAAAATTTTATTGCGCCTTATAACATCTTTGTGCGCTTTCGGCGGTAAAAATTTTGTTGCGCGGGATAATATATTAAGGCGCTTTCCTGTGCGGGGTAAAATTTGTATCGCGAGTTAGAAATTTTGTTGCGCTGGACAAAATTTTTATGCGCGGGGTAAAAATTTGGGATGCGCGGGATAAAACTTTAGTGCACTTTGTTGCGCGAGGGTAAAAATTTTATTGCGCCTTATAACATCTTTGTGCGCTTTCGGCGGTAAAAATTTTGTTGCGCGACGATAAAAATTTGCTGCGCGGGATAATATATTGAGGCGCTTTCCTGCGCGGGGTAAAAAGTTTACTGCGCGGGGGTAAAATTTGCTATGCGAGTTAGAAATATTGTTGCGCGGGACAAAATTTTGATGCACTTTGTTGCGCGGGGGTGAAAATTTTGTCGCGCGGCGATAATAATTTGCTGCGCGTGATAAAATCTTGAGGTTCTTTCCTGCGCGGGGTAAAAATTTTACTGCGCGGGGGTAAAATTTTGGCTGCGCACTGCGCGGGGGTAAATTTTCCTAGCCTGCACATGTGCAGGAGTTGTGCAGGCATTGCCCATGCGTGATATATATGATATAATATAATATATATTATATATATAATATATAATATATATAATATATATATACTAGCGTAGATACGGGGCGGGCGGGGCGGGCGGTCGCCCTCCCCGAAATAATGGCTTTGCCCCCCTGAAAATTTGGGCAAATGAAAAATTTTACGCCCGCGCGGGGCGCGGGCGTTTAATGTGATTAGAAACATGCACAAATTGTACATTAATGCTTCAAAATAGCTCAACATTGATGCATTTTCTACACCATTAAAAAATTTTTGCGCCTTCGGCGCATATTTTGGCTATTTACATTATCAAAATTATTATTTTTCATTAAGCATGCTAACGAATGTTTGTATATATAACTACTTGCTTTGCAGTTTTGCTGTTAAATATCTGCGTTATTCCCAACATCTCAGCTTCGGCATAATTGGTTGATATAATCAGGATACGCAGTTCTTAATGGGAGCATCTCTAATAGTTTGAGTTTTCGGACAAGACAGTAAACGTAGAAAATAGCAAATATATAAAATTGCGAAATGTTGTTAGACAATTGATAAATCATTGTAAAGAATTAAATGTTTCAATAGCGTTTAATGGCGAACTTTAAAAATTTTCTCAACTTCTGGGGGGTCCGCCCCCAGAACTCCCGTTGGGACTTGTGTACCTATTATAATTAGACCTCTGCTAGTTTGCTTTACTTTACCTTAGTTTACCTGCTTTGTAGTTCTGTTATTAACTGCATTATTCCAAACATGATCTGCCTTCAACGACGGATAATGGATATGCTTAGAATACCCTGTTCCAAATGGGAGCATCTTAGTCTTAGTTTTCGTACGGAATTGTGGAAGTCAAAAATTTAAATAGGTAGCAAATTAAACTACAAAATTTAGTTTGGGAACTGATAATATACAATGCAAAGAATTCAATGTTTCAGCAGCGTTTTAACGGCAAAATTTAAAAATTTTCTCAACTTCTGGGGGGCTCCGCCCCCGAACCCCCGCTTTGGGTTTGTGCGTGCCGCTTTCGGTTACAACAGCATTAAGCTATATATATATATGTACTGAACTAGAAAACATATTAACAGGTAAAGTTACAGCATATGTAGCGTGCATACAATTATTGCGCAAAAAATGAAATTTACCCCCCCCCCAGCCTTCGGTCAACACCGCCCCCCCTGAAAATTTCTCGTACCTACGCTACTGTATATATATATATTTGCGATCAATAATAGAGGACTACGACAAAAACATTCTTTCCAATTTTTTGACATAACCTTAGATTTTATATATATATATATATATATATATATATATATAATACGTATATATGTGTGTGACACACTCAAGGAAAATTGAAAAACCCGAAGAATCTCCATTTCCGAAAAGCAGAAGAAAAAGTCGACTTAGGAGTGCTACGTACTGAAGACAGCTCCCAGGCTAAAATAAGATTAAACCAAAAATACCAAACAAAAGTGTTTGCATAAAAAAGCCAAGGGATATATATATATATATCCAGAAAGTCCGAAATTAAAAAACACAAAATTGAGGACAGATGTGGACAAATAACTCAAAATTCGTGTCAACCCCAGAAAAAAATTTTGAACAAAGCTTATGAAAAACTTCCATATTACACTGCAATCTGTCTGTATTACAATTAAAAAACTGAAAAGTGGAAAAAAACAGTGTCAAGAGGCTACTAAACGGAGGAAGGAATAACACACTTCACTACCAAAAATATGACAACAAAAGAAACTATATATACAAAGCATTACATATATATATATATATAGCATAATATATATATGCAATACCCACACACACGTAACGAATTTCTGAGGGAAGTTTTAAGTAGGGAAAACGTTGTTTGTAATTCGACGGCAATTCGCACAAAACAGCCCTTAAATTTAGTTGCAAACTTTTGCAATGCAACCTCGCAATCATACTCGCACGCTCCTGTGGGCCTGGCCGTCAGTCCACTCAAAACGAAATGTTGAAGGACGTCCTGCAAAACTTTGCAATTGCAACGGTTTGCATTTGCAAACTTTGTGTAACGTCTTTACATTTCGTGGAGACGTCTAAATGTTCGTGCGTACGTAAAGCTGATGTTATATAGTATATTTTTAATTTTGAATGAAAAACTGGCCAGATAGACCTAAAACTTTGTAGTAAAAACTGTGTGCGATGTCGCCAAAATAATGCCACTGAAAATACATAATAAAAACAAAAAGGTAAATATATACTAAAATTATAAAAAACTATATATATATATAGCTCATAAAAATATTGGTTGAAGAAGGAAACGATGAATTCTAGAGGCACTTTTCTCAAACAACACTACCAGGTGCCGGTGTCAATCAAAACGTTCAAAATTTAAAGATTAACGGACTAAACACTAATCATTGACATATATATACGTATATACACGCTGTATACGTATATATATATAGAATTTATCTTATATATATACGTATATATATTATATGACAAAAAATTTAAAACTTACAAATGTAATAACCAATGAAGTGTACAACAAATTATGATTGATGGCATTGACAAGTTAGTTCGTAGGGGGCTCATTAGCATAATTATGAATTCCAAACTCCAAGCTTACATAAACTACTTCCATAATTTGTCACACATCATCAAACTAATGCCCGTACACACATTAAACGCAAATATGTATATAAAAATTGTAATCTACAAATAAAATCAATTTATTTGTCTGTAGCTTAAAAACTTCGCTTCGATGTACAGCAAGAGCCTAAAACAACCAGTCCTCAGCTAACTTAGAATTTCATTTCCGGGTTTATATATTCCCGGAAAAAGGGACCCGAGCACACTCAGTAGAAAACAACCCCAACAAACTGACCTGGTGTCATCACGAGCTTCGTAGGTAAAGGAGTAAGAATAGCAGGTACGACCACATGAATGCTTCAAATATCCAAATAGCCCGCCAAAATTCATACGCAACGTCCAAAATATTTACAAAGAAATTCGAAAACTTGAAAAATTAAAACTTATATAACTCCGATATATATATATATACATATATATATATATATATATATATATATACGTATATATATATTAGGGATGCACCGGGGCCTGGCCCCGGCCCCTGCCCCGGCCCCGGTAGTCAGGCTCCGGTACCGACCGGGGCCACAAATTAGCAAAATTTTGTAAATTTTTTACATTTTTTGACCAAAATTTTGAATTTTCGAAAGTCAAAAAGTGTTACAAATCGTTTGCTTTCCCGCCGACGGCCGACATGAATGAAAACAACGATAGTAACGTTTGTATATCAAAAATTATTGCAAAATTTAAAGTTTCCAGAAAATTTTTGATAATTTCGATTGGGCCCCCAATTTCCAGGCCCCGGCCCCGGTACCAGGGCCAAGGTGGTCCCGGCCACGGCCGGGGCCACGATGAGGCCCCGGCCCCGGCCCCGGTGCATCTCTAATATATATATATATATATATATATATATATATATATATATATATATAATATAGATAAAATTAAGCACAGAAAGCGGTAATACTCTGAGAGATCTCCAACCAGACATTTGGAAATTAATCCGAATCCAGAATCCAGAAATGGATTAACTACAACTTAATTCTAATCTAAAGACTATTACGTATCCTAGAAGTCCTATGTTAAAAAGTCTCATCAGTCAGTCGCAGGTTTCCGTTCAGTTTTGGATCTCGAAATAACCAGAATATTCGGGTGAAGGGTGAGTCGGGGGAAGGATAATAACCAAGATAAAGAAACAACTCAAACTTTGACACAAACTTTCAACAAATCCACTACAGAGTTCAGCCTCAGATCTCAGTTTCAATATGAAGACGAAAAAACATCTGCATTTTGTCCTGAAGTTGACACAGTCTCAAGAGAGTATCAGCCGGCCCAGAAAAATCTAAGGAACCAGGCCTGGTTGCACTAGGCCAGAAAAGAAAATAAAGTCACGAAAAGGGCTAAAGGGAAAGAGTGGGGGGTGGGTGGAACCTTTTGGAAACTGAAACTTTGAATGGAAATTTTAGAGAGCTCTGGAAACTGAGAAAAACTTTCCCAAAGTAGCAAAGTCTCCTCCTCACACAGTGCGTACTGTAAAACTCTAGTTAAGGCAATGTAAGTAAGCACGAAAGTAGATAATAAAAATTTAATGACAGAGACTAGAAGACAGGTGTTCGGAGAGACATTGTAGCACATCACAAACGGACTGAATCAATTTCAGATAGGGTCAAACCTCAAGCTAAAGCTACCAGGTTAGCTCTGCCTAAGGTTTAGCTTAGCCGTTATATATATATATATATACTTATATATACGTATATATATATACAAGCTGAAACCTATGGTTATATAGGTATATATATATATATATATACGAACGAACAGTCAGCTTATATATAATTTTCCATGTAAGGACATTTAGCATAAACATTTAATATTTTCCACAGTTCATTATGAGGACCCCAGGTGACTGTAGTCCCCTCCGATCCTTGTTTCGTGCTAAGGTGACTAATTTAAATTTGAAATGGGCTTTGAATCAACTGAAAACCACAGACGGACAGACTTGTCTACAAATTTATTCCTCCTACTAAGGCTACATAACGTAGCTATATATATATATATATATATATATATATATATATATATAGACAAGTAACAAAAATGCTCCGCACAAAAGGGGATAATATGTGTGTTGGGCCTATGTCTGTCGTTTAAATTCCGGTTGAGAAAGCAAGTATATAAATCCGACACAGCAAGTTTGGGTGGGTGGTTCTATGGCGAAAGTTGTTCAGTTCGATGAGGGCCTTCATTTGACTCGAAATTTGACCACTTTTGAAAATTTTAATTTTTGACCCAAAATCGCCTAAGTCCCCACCCCACCCCACCACAGCCCTCTACAGCCACTTTAGGTACGCACTTCTATGACAAAAGTTGCTCAGTTCGATGCGGGCTTTCATTTGGTACCAAATTTGACCACTTTAGAAAATTTTAATTTTTGACCCAAAATCGCCTAAGTCCCCACCCCACCCCACCACAGGCCTCTACAGCCACTTTAGGTACGCACTTCTATGACAAAAGTTGCTCAGTTCGATGCGGGCTTTCATTTGGTACCAAATTTGACCACTTTTGAAAATTTTAATTTTTGACCACTTGACCGCCTACCCCATTTACCCTTCAAACGGCAAAGTGGAGCCAGTCCAGCAAAATGGGTGGGTCGGACGGCAAAACGGACTCCGGGAATCAGCTGGGCGCACCAGAAAACCTCTATGGACCAAGTTTTGAGAGGCTATGCACAGTCCTATATGGTGTTCTTGTAAGTCGGTACCGACTTGACCCTCCCGACAGCAAAGTGGAACCAGCCCAGCAAAATGGGTGGGTCGGACGGCAAAACGGACACCGGAAATGAGCTGGGCGCACCAGAAAACCCCTATGGACAAAGTTTTGAGAGGCTATGCACAGTCCTATATGGTGTTCTTGGAAGTCGGTACCGACTTGACCCTCCCGACAGCAAAGTGGAACCAGCCCAGCAATATGGGTGGGTCCGACGGCAAAACTGCTTACGGGAATCAATTCGCCGTGCCAGAAAACCTTTGTATGAAAGAATTGAGCTTTCTAAGTTGAATACACAGCGAGAAATTTCGATTTTTCATTTTTCGAATTTTCACCATTTTTGACCGGCCACAGTGGTCGCATGGGAAGTGATAGAGAAACGAGACTTAGCTATTTAGTTAGTTCAATATATGTAGTTTCTGAATATAAAAAGAAATCGGCTCCAGCTCTTAACGTTCGAGCTGCGCAGCGACCACAAAAATGGTCACTTTTCGCTCTGAGCCGACTTTGCGGCGCCGCTGCGGCGCTGTGGCGCACCTGCGGCGCAAAAAAAGTAGCGATTCTTAAATGGCGCATGGGGTACTATCAGACCCTATACCCCTTTAGGTCCGGCCTCCGCTGCAGATTACGTGAAAGAGGCGGAAAGTCAGGACAATACGACCATTAAATAGGAGAAACCGGAAAAAAAACATCGCCGCCATAACCGGTCCGGGGCGCAACTTTTTAACGGAAAGTGATACGGGGCTGAAACTTCGCACACATACTAAACTCGATGTGCTCTACAATTTGCGCATGAAATCTGCGCAGGATCTGCGCAGGATTTTGCGCAGCCTCTGCGCAGCTTATTTTACGGTGTCTCCAGGGACTTTTGACACATATTATAGGGGTCTGGGTAAAACCCGGCTCCGGCCCCGGCCCCGGCCCCGGCGCACATGGGTAAAACCCGGCCCCGGCCCCAGTCCGGCGCACGCAGAGTTTAATAAGTGGGTAAAACCCGGCGCACTAGCCCGGCGCACTTACAGTGTAAATTCTTATGCAGTATAACAGCGGTGTATGTGTAATTACGCATATGTGTCTAAAGATTTAAGATTTAGTTTATGAGTATTGAGTTGAGTTTTATATATACTTTACAGTGTGTTACGCAACCTTTTCTAGCCATTTTGTAGTAATTCATGGTTGGTACTTATAATTTTGAAATAATATAATTGAAAATAATTGAAATATATGAAGTATATTTTGTATGAACTGATTAAAAAGCTTAAAATTATCCAATATTATTAAATCCAAAGACATTCCTAAAGTTTAAAACATTTAAGTTTTACGTTTTCCAAAGAGGACGTCAAGGAGAACTGGAAAATTTTGGTATATATGTCTTATCTCCCCATAGTAAATTTTACAAGTTAATAATTTTTGAATTTTAAAATTTAAATTTATCGTCATGTTCTTTATTTGGTCTATTTCTATGTCAGCAAAATTTCTTGAATACTTTTTAATTACGTACGTATTGTTTCTAAATATTGTTTCATATTGTTTTAAAACTTCGTGATGTATGGTAAAAATAAATTCAAAACCTTTGCTATGCATTTATTTCATTAAATGCAAAATGTTTCACTAAACCCAATGCATAAGATAAATATGTAGTTGCGTGACTTAACTGTGAAAAAATCATAATGAAAACAAAACAATGCGTACATATACTTTTCCATTGTTGTGAGGGATTATATATACTGTTTGCAGTATCGTAAGTTATACGCAAATACAATGGATTCTGTATTTGCATGCATAATACACACGTATATGAACGTGTTTAATTGGCGCCGGGTTTTCTAAACATTGGGGCCGTGTTTTACCCTGCGCCGGGGCCGGGGCCGGGGCCGTGTTTTACCCACCTAAAACAAACACATGCGCCGGGGCCGGGGCCGTGTTTTACCCAGGTGCGCCGGGGCCGGGGCCGGAGCCGGGGCCGGGTTTTACCCACACCCTATTATAGGGGTCGCTGCCGCGACCCCTATGATACAGCATTTTTAAAAAGTAAAGAATGCTTCAAACATCTTAAGAAACCATTTTGGGCCGGGGCCGTGTTTTATGAACACCCCATTTTTACGCAAATCTTAACATTGTCCTCAAGCATTGCTTGAAATTAATAATTTTTAGCTACGTAACTTTAGGCCTAAGCTTATCAACCAAAGATTTTTGTTTACTTTAAGGTAGACATAAGACCCCCCCTTTCCCTTACAATTTAGACCTCCCCGGACAATCGAACCTTGGGTGAAGGTATTTCTGAGGTTATGAATTTGGCTATCCTGGAGACTCAAACAGGTTTTTCTATCTATAAGCTAGGACTTTGGAAACCCCAAAAGTGGATTTTTCTCATGTTCGGCCACGAACCAAAATTTCCGCCTAAAGTGTGTATAAAAACATAAAACAATCTAGGTTATATATATTTTGTGTGTGTGTGTGTGTGTGTGTGTGTGTGTGTGTGTGTCCTACCAACAAATTTCCCATCAGAAAAAGGGCTCAAAAACAAAGACATTCATTGACTAAACCAACAACACATAACACAAGGTAGAGGAAGAAATGCATAGTGGAAATTCCTGAATCAGAAAAAAGGAAAGGGAGGCTGCCTTTCAACTGAGTGTTGTTCTTCGGCTCTATTTTAGAGGAGGCCCTGTTTTTCTGTTTCAATAAAAATGGAAAAATGACTAGCCGAGAAAAGCATCCGTATATATAACCCCATATATATAGGAATGAGCACCTTTTAAATGGAAGTATATATATACGTATATGCCCAAAAATACCCTTCCTTCATATATACGTATACTTATATATATGCAAACGTAAGCAATGTATATATGCTATACGTATATTGGTATTATACGTAAACGAACGTATACAAAGTATATATATATATATATATATATATATATATATATATATAAACAATTAGCTAAGTTATATATATAACAGATTTTTACTCTGTCTCTGAAGTAGTTAGTATTAAACAGAGAATTCGACGACAGTGGTATTATATACGCAAAGGATCCCACACTGATTTCGGTTATATATATATATGAATTATTATTATTATTAGTTATATATAGAATTATGTGTACGTACATACATATATGTATATATATATATATATATATATATATATTGTTAAAAACATCGTGGTTGGAGCTCAGCTGCACACACTGCTGCGCTATGCATTTCTCTGCATGGCGCAGCAAATTAGTTTAGGTCCAGGCCTCCCAGCGTGCACCGTGCGGATAAGTAACTTATCCGCACGGTGCACGATACAGAAGAGCAACAAAGCTCTCTGTAGCGTGCACTCAGCTATATATATATACGCACGCAATTAACATAGGAAAAGAGAGAGTGAGTTGTATAATATTAGTTATATATAGAATTATGTATACGTACCCATATATATATATACTAGGGATGCACCGGGGCCTGGCCCCGGCCCCGGCCCCGGTGGTCAGGCCCCGGTACCGACCGGGGTCAAAAATTAGCAGAATTTTGTAAATTTTTGGCATTTTTTGACCAAAATTTAGAAATTTCGAAAGTCTAAAAATTGTTACAAACCGTTTGTTTTCCAACCGATATGAGTGAAAACAACGATAGTAATGTTTGTATATCAAAAAATATTGCAAAATTTAAATTTTCAAGAAAATTTTAGAAAATTTTCTATTTGGACCCCCAATTGCCAGGCCCCGGCCCACGCCCCGGTGCATCTCTAATACATTGTTAAAAACATTGTTATACTTTCCGTTATTTGTAATATGTATATATATATATATATATTTATACAACTCATATATATATAATAATTTTAGTAATCAGTACGAAAAGTAGCTACGTGTAGTCAGACATGGTATATATGGTATATATATGTATATAACTGTTTTTCAACGTATATAGCCTTTATATAACATAATATATATATATATATATATATGGTATATATATATATGTAACTGTTTTTCAACTTATATATATAGCCTTTATATAACTTTCGCAAAAGTGGCACTTTCCTCAGTTTAGGGACAAAGGAGTCTTGGAGTGCTCGTCAGGGCAAAGCACTGCCTCCTTACTGTAAGGCTAACAACATTACGTTGAGACAAAGCACTCCTCTTAGAGTCAACCACAATGGAAAGGCTAAGTATTTACAAACGACAACAGCAGCGGATTTAAAAGAAAAGCAGATTTATTATGTATATACGTAGCGTACGTAGCTTACTCCTGTATATCCCCTCTGCTGTAAAAAACCTTCTGGCTTGCGTATATATATATATACTTCTAGGCCAAAATTAATCGGAATTGGGAGGGGCATATTTTTAGCAAGTTTTTTTGCAAATTTTAAGCTATTTTTGTGTAAAAACTGCTAAAAAGCGGAAAAAATAACTGATTTTAGGAGTTTTTTAGGCTAAAACAGTGAAAATTTCGCTGAATATCCGACGAAGCCGGAAAGTATATCTCAGATTTAGGATAAAAATGGTAAAATTTGGCATTTTTCGGCTTATGGGGGGGAGGTTGAATGGGGGACCTCCCAAATGGGGGGGGGGGGGAAGCGATCTCCCCATCACCCCCCCCCTGTAGAAGTAAACCAGACCTTAAAGCCTGGTTCACACTGCTGTCTTATGTCTTATGTCTTTTGTTTTTTGTGCTATGTCTTATGTCTTATGTTTTATGTCTTAAGACAGAACCGTTCACACTGCTGTCTTATGTCTCTTGTCTTAGGCAGCACATTTGAATCTTTCAGCCAATCAACTTGACAATGACTACACTAGCTGCAATGTGATTGGTTTATCTCTTAAGACATAAGACAAAAGTTGAGCCTGGCCCAAGTCTGTCTTAAGACAAAAGGACATAAGACATAAAACATCAGTGTGAACGCCTTAAGACACAAGACATAAGACAAAAGACATAAGACATATATAAGACATAAGACACCAGTGTGAACCAGGTTTAACACTATATATATATACTATGCTACAAGATAGAGCTACAGTTTCAAGCTATTCTGGGCCGCATACTACACTTAGATCCACTGTCTCACCAAATATTTGCAACATTACCTTTGATCTAGTTCAGAAATGTTGGATTTAAAATTGGGATTAACTTCTGATTTGTTTGCATCAGAATCCACAAATCTCGAAACAGACAATCCGCTTGGGTCCAAAAAAATCCAATCAAATATGGGTAATAATTCCGTTGTAAACGTAGACATAATGGTAAAACTGTACGACCATAAAAGTACGTATATATATATATATATAAAGCTTAACTCAACTGGAGAAAAACATTGATATAACCAGTTTAGCAAACGTAATATATATAACCCTATATATATATCCGATCCTGTTATACGTATATATATATATATATATATATATATATATATATATATATATATATATATATATATATAACAAACTTTTTCAAAGTTTTCTGCTGTGATTTTATTTATCTCAATAGGCAAGAAACATCTCAATAGACCAAAATTGCGCAACAAAAACTGGAAAAGAAAATGTCTAATAAATTCAATTTTCAAACTCCGAAAAACGAGCAGATTTACAAATCTAATCGAAAATTTTACGAGTTTGCGTAACGTATATATATAACTTCGATGTAACATTTGTGACATTAAAACTTTAAAGTAAAATGCATTATATATACGTATATCTGGCGCCGTCTTTGTTTCATTTAACGACTTCATAAAGTGCAATTCAAATCGTAAACGGTGCACGCTGAGCACCTGTTGCACTGCGCTTGCGCACGCTCTCAGTAGGATAGGAATATAAGTATATATATAACGCGGAGCATATACGCGTGTTCAAAAAATTTCCATTAAAACGAGGACCAATATGCAAATTTTCTCCCCTAGCAGGGTGCGAGTTGTGCATTTTTTGATAATTGCAAAACAAAAAACTAGCATATATAAATGCTGAGCAAAAACTGTCTTAGTTATATATACTAGACCCTATGCCTGCTCTAACATTCCTTCAAGTTAAGCAACAGATTTGATGAATGAATAAATCAGTTTCCATAAAACTCTGAGCACTAAATTGGAAACTTTGACACAGACTCTCCCTCCAGTCCACGTGTTCAACTTAAGCAAGAGGAAAGAGCGTGGAGAAAAAGAGTTTTAGGTATAATCTTAATCTTATCGCTTCCGAACTGGCAGAAACTTCAATTCCCATTCAAATCCCGTAAGTTATATATAAGCCATGCGAGAAAGACGTTTTGACTTACAAGATGTTTCATTGTAATGTCCAACAAAAGTGAATACGTATATATATATATATATACGTATACTGGCATTTTTTTAGTGGGGGGGGGGGGGGGGGGCCCCCCCACTTTTCGGTTCCCCCCTCCACTTTTCGGAGCCCCCCCCACTTTCATCCCCCCCCACTTTTCGGCAAGCCCCCCCCCCACTTTTTTGGGGGTCGCCCAAAAGTGTCAAAAAATAAGGTTTTTGAGGTCAAATTTTCAAAAATTTTCTTAATTTTTAGCTAATTTATGGACTTATAAGTTAATTTTCAGCTTAAAAACAGCGATTTTTTTGTGTTTTACCTAAAAAATGCTAATTTTTCGCTAAAAATTTTGGTATTTTATACCTTTGGTTCGCCCCCCCCCCACTTTTCGGAAGCCCCCCCCACTTCCCCCTCCCTAGGGGGGGGGCGAAGCCCAAAGCCCTTTCAAAACCCTAAAAAAATGCCAGGTATATATATATATACCATACAAAATTTTAGCTCGAATGGTCAAGTTTTCCCCATTTTGCATTGCTGCCAGCACTGCTGGGTGGTATTCTGGAAAAGACCCAATTTTAATCGCTGATCGAGCAATACATATCTTTAGTGCGGAGCACTTCCAATCCAAAATCGGTTAATCTTTAAAGAAATAGATACAACTCAAACTTCCACAAAGGAATCTTTTCCAGCAGTCAGAACAGACTCACTACAGGAATAACTTTTACATTAAAAACTTAGTCTCAGGAATAGCTTTTACAATAAACTTTCCATCTAGCAAACGTTCAGTGCAAGAAACAGAACACTTATTTATTGCCAAGAAATTGCTTAGAAATCGAATCGACACTATTGTTCAGCTTGCCTCAGCTACACTACGTATGTAACTGTAGGTCAAGCTTACACAAAAGTCGCGACTTGGACCAGCAGAGTAAACACTAATCGCAAAGGCTAAGGTGAAACTCTGCAAGTGTGTTACACAAATTCTCTGTGGAAGTGAAAACTTTTTCTGTAAGTTGAAATGGAAAACGGCCAGACTTAGGGAGACAAATAGGCCGGCCTTTAGGGGGAATGCAATGGAAAGTAATTTTCGGCTAAATCTAGCGTAAAATCATATTTTTGACAAAGTGTGTAAAGAATTTAATGAAAATGTTAACATTTTTGTAAAGAATCTAGCAGTTTCCCTCCCTGTAAGACCAGCTTGAATTGACATAAACCTATAACTAACTCAGCAAGGCGCTGGAGTTATTACAGAATTTATTTACAGAAAAAAATAGAAAATATGTCACCACAAAAAATGGTGAAAAGTCGGCAACTTTTACACCATTCTCTGCAAGAGTTCGCCAAAATTACCAGTCTCAAGTGTAGTGTGTGATAAAGAGGGACAAAAACTGACAAATTTCAGCTCCTTAACTATCACAATTGCACAGGGATTACTGCTAAAGTTTGTCCACAGATTATGCAACAGCTTAGAAGGTGATAGAAAAGTTCACAGCAGACACAACAAATGAGGAGGTAGTAAGAAAAGGATTTGAAGTTTTATTCTTAAAATCGGTTTCATAAATGTACGCAGATTAGTGGAGAAAATAGATATAGACGACATATACTTAATCCAAGCTATATATCCGGCCACACAACCATACAAACTTACGTGATCTTAACGTATATCATAACCTGTATGTATATATATATATAACATATGTATAAACATTATACGTATATATTTTTTATTTACGTACTATATATATATACCTATATATTTTTATTTCATATATAAACGTTTACATATACGATACGATGTATCAACGAACAACGTGTATATATACAAACTGAAGCAGAGCAAAGTCAAAACCACGTTCTTACCTGTTCAAAGATTAAGCACACCGTCAGAAATTGGAAGAAAAGGGAAGCAATCCTGCATAACGTACATAAATGGTGAAAACAATGAAAAACATAGCTAATACAAAGACTTAAGCATTTCAAGCAGAAAATTTGCTGTCTTCGTAATCTACAAAATACAGACAAAATTCAATGAGCAAGGGAGGTTTGTAGTGACTAGTAAAATGACAAAAACCATTTCAAAAAATCTAATTCAAAAGTCAAACCCTACAAAACCAGGACTGGACCGTTAAAAAAAGCGAATGACAGAGACGAAACAAGGCCCTGTCAAAGTTAAAGTCAAAAGTCGCATAAGCTTTGCAAAAGAAACCTTACAGCTAACAATTTAAAGCCGTCTTGAAGTCAAGCTTACGTACGTTAGTATATACTGCATAACAAGCAAAAACAACACAAGTTATGTTCAGTTTTTAGTGTTTACACACATTTTTGAAGACTGCAAACGTTATATATATGAAGAGTGTTATACGAATTCTAATTGCAAATTATCCTAAGCCATGTGTTATATATATATATATATATATATATATATATATATATATATATATAGCATGCTTAAGTAGTTGGGGAGTGAACCGCCGGTTTCAGAAGTGTCCGTTCGTCACTAGATTTAACATTACTTCTGCAAAAAAGCTTGATTCAGCCAAGGTCCAAGGTCCAACCAAACATTTATCACCAAAGCTTGATACAAACAAACAAGTTCTAAGTTTTGCGTTTCCATCTCTTCAGACGGCACAGAGAAAGATTTAAACCGGCATTTTCAAAAAGAGATATATAGACAGACATTTCAAGATTTTAGGAGATGGGTTGTGTAGAGTTTAAGCTTCAGAAGGTAAGGGCACAAACCGGTACCCCGGAAAATTTAATACCCGAAGGTCTCTTTAAAAGGGTAACCCAGTTTTCCCAAATTTTGTTGACTGCACCACTGTAAAGATATTAACTTTCACTCAAGAGCTGGTTAGCAAGCCAGTCAAAAATGAAGTAGAAATTTCTTGTGAATGAAGTCCTTAACGTTACCTAAAATCTCAGATAATTAAATAAAAATCACTCCCCACAACTGCTGAAACCTTAAGTAGCCCTATTAGGATAGGGAAAAGAAGAGAGAGCAAGAACTTGAACCTAAACCCGAACCAGCAAAAAAGCTAGGAAAACCTTGTTAGGATAACTAAATAAGTCATAAAATGATTTAAGAAGAAGCAAGGGTGCGGTTAAAAGTATTGGGCCCCAAAAAGAGGGAAAATGTTAGGAAGAAACCGCTGGGAAAAGCATATATAACTTGAGAAAGTCCAGTTAAGGTTAAGCCTTTCTAATGACGCCATCACGTCTAGCTGGTTAAGACGAATGCTAGTAGTAGGTAAGAAAGTTGAGCTCCTCTGAACTATAAGTATCATCTAGCTATCTGGTTCTTCTTTATCCTTGGAAGTTTCTTGGCAACGGTTCTAAGAAGAGTGTATCACAAAATGAGAGCCTAATCTTAGGTAGATAATATGTATTATCCCACACACCCATTCATGGTTTCTACTGAAGCCAGACATAAATTCGTTTGAGGGAAATGTCAGCCGAAAACTAGGCTGATAAAAAAACCGAGTTTTCGGATTCCCGGAAAAACCAGTTTTGCAACTAATCAGGTGATCTTGGGATGCTAATCCGAAAGAGCTACGTACACATTCTGCACTTGATGACAGATTTCAATCCAAACCCATCAATAAAAACAAAAACTTTTAACCAAATTTTACACCTTAATGTACAGTTTTTCACCAAGTCTTAGATAAACTTTACAATACCCAAATTCCAAATTCGGTCTACCAAAACGACAACAAATACACATTTGTAGGTAAACAAAGTGGGGCCCAATGGAACCTCAAAGGGACAGCCAATCAAGCCAAAGCATAACGGCGGAAACCCTCTCATAATTAGTGCACACGTCCAGCCCGCTCCCTCTCAACCTTAAATCAGATTATGAATTTTGAGTGTAGGCCAGGTCAAATTTAAGCGCCTGATAGACTGAAGGGTTGATCTCAAAATCCCCCCCTCCGGGGACCAAAGGGGCTGCTTAGACTGGCTTGTTATTAAGTTCACTATTTATCAATATTAATGCAGATAGCACGTATATATATACGTATATATACGTAGATATGCGTACGTAGTACATATATGTTACGCATGCCAATGTGAAGAACAAAAAAGCTGAACTGTAGCGGCAAACAAAATTAGAAAAAAGTCAGTCACTAGTGAAAATCGATCCACGGCCTGTCCAGGGGCCAGTTTCATAAAGAACCTTTTCGAGTTCTCAAGTTCTCGAGTGGTCGGTTTCCGCGACAACAACTTCTTCCGTAATAAAAATTATATGTAAGTATATCTCTGGACAATTTTATGGTGATATATTTAGTAAACTGAGCAAACTATTGAAGTAGGAAGAAACTATTTATAAATTTAAATTTACAAAAATTTCTCGAGTATATACGTCTCAAGTTGGCAAAAATGTCTCTGGTCAAAATCGACCAGAGAACTTGACTCGAGAACTTTTTCAGCGTGACTTGCAATGCGACTTGCGGATCTCGAAAACTTCCAGCGTAGTTTAGCTACTAGACTCGATAACTCGAGAACATTTTTATGAAACTGGCCCCAGCAGTCCAGTGGCCTTAGGGTACCTTAACAGCCGCGAACGCAAAGAGACGCACGTCGACGTTTTAGCTCTGCGTCAAATTGCAACATGTCGTTTTAGCCGTTTAAAATCAATTGTACCGAATTCATGCTCAGGAACGCATGCAGACGCTCATATACGCGCGCCGCCGCGCGTCTGCTTGCGACTGGAACTATGAAATCAGCATAAGACCCTGGTTAGCACATTGGATCCTACATACAAACGTAATTGGTTCGATCCCACGGAGACGACAACGCTGTCTTAGCTCTAGACAAACCCAGTTATTAATCCTTTACTCGTCCCTAAATGGGTATATACCACTACGGTGGGAAGGTAACAGGAGTATGTTGTAGAAAGGCAGCCCCTTCTATGAAAACAAGTCATTGAGGATATACGTATATATATACTTTTCCCCATACAGCTAAGAATACTGAATGAGCACCGGCACCCCTCCTGTGGTGGTAAATCAGTGAAATCTCCAGCGGTAAAGCTAACCTTTTCTACCGGCAGGCTTGAGCCAAAAAGCCAGAATAAAAACAAATCAGCTGAAATCAGAAGAAACTTATCAAAATTTGAGCCATCAGCAAACAAATCTAAAAAATTGCACAATTTACCTGAATTAGGCGCTAAATCCAAACCCCTAAATAAGACAGGAGACCTATGCTTGTAGCGTTCACTCCCGAGATTATATATATATCCCTAAAAGCTGTCTAATAAAATCAGAGAGGGAGGGATAGAAGAAAGACCACAACAGCTCAATTACGCAATAGGATAGCCACAAGCGTCGGATGATTACATAACATTTGAAGGAGAATTGAATTTCTCCCCAACGCGCTAGATCCAACACAATGGACCAGGCTTCATGGGGAAACGGAGAGGGAAAAAGCGGCTTTTCTTCCTTTCAACTGATTTTGCATCATCATGGGAGATTTTCCTTTCTTAATCTCAATTAGCATACCTAGCCTAGCTTCGCGAATATTTGTACGTATATATAGAATACGTAGACGTTTGTGTACAGATACGCCAATGTATGAGTATGAATATATAGCTAGAATTTTAACCTATATTTGTGTGAACATAAGCTTTTAATAATACAAATTAGGTTCTCAAACTGTAACAGAGCATTCCACAAAGTGGAGGAAAAGCCAAAAACGTCGGGGTCTCTTGCGCTTTCCCCCCCCCCCGTCCGTAAGTTTTGATTTTTTACCAATAACTTTGAAATTTGGTATGGGTGCATACTGGAGGCTTGTGAATTCAAAAATTCAAAAATTCAATATTCAACAAATTTTTAGAAAATTTTAAATTTTTGTTTGGTAAGGGGGGGCCAAGGGGAACCAAAAAATTTTTTGAAAAAATTTTGCTGAAAACTTGTATAGGGGGTTTTCAGGGGCGCTGAGCACGAATCTGAGCTCAAGCTTACATGTTAAGCTTACAAGTTTATATAGCTCATAGGGAGCTAACGAAAAGCTGAATCGAAAAACGGTTTTCAGATTCGTGCTCAGAAACCATGAGAACCCCCCCGCTATGCAAATTTTCAGCAAAATTTTTTAAAATGTTTAAAATTTTTAAATTTTTGAATTCATAAGCATCCGGTATGCACCCATATATACCAAATTTCAAAGTTATTGGTCAAAAAATCGAAAGTTAGGGCTGGGGGGTGGGAAAGCGCAAGAGACCCAACGTCGGGATGCCTCACTGTCTCACACCCCCATGCCAAAATAAAGCCAGGGATGGTCATCCCTCAGCCCTAAACAAAAATAAAAACTGATATATACAAAATTAGGCTTCCAATCTACTGCTCTAGCTGAACAGCAATCAAAGTTTAGAGAAACACACTCGTCTGAAAAACTCTGACTAGGAGCGAAGGTAAGCTTAAATGAGAGAAAGCGAAGGGTAGAGCTAATAAATGAAAGAGACCAGCTTCCAGGAAAGGGATAGGAACAAGATTTAAGTTAAACCTAGAATGGCTGGCTAGGCAGAACAATAAATTCCTGGCTCAAATAACCAGCATTAATTTAAAGGAAGAGGGATAGTTACAAAAACGAAGTTTTGTCGTGCTATGCATATATATACCTAGGTTTTGGAGGAAACCAAAATGGGGAAGTGCGCACTAACGTTAGGTACTATATATATATATATACAAAAAGAAATTATGTACAATAGACACTATCGAGGAATTGAACCACAACCTCCAGGTCTGAAAAAAGCATCCACACGTATATATAAGTATTCAGTTCTTCGGTGGTGGTAAAAATGTCGCACTACAAGCGAGCCGCGCTTGAGTTAGCCTTAACCATTGCTCTAGTCGACTAACTGATACAAGCACACAAAATTACCAATTTCTTACAGAGACCCCAGTCCTGTCCCCAAAAATAACAATTAGTCATATCGCCGAAGATCTAAAACTAACACAATAAGCAATATATATATATATACATAGTCGCCTTCCAAAACTTTTCTGCAAACAAAAGTCTAAAAGAAAGTGTACGTCAATGCTTGCCATTGTTAGATTCGACAACTACGCAATGAGTCACCCAAGAGCGCGTTTGCTCCATTTAAAGGTCCAAAAGGGCACTCATACCTTAGAGGTCTAAATGAACCTATAGGCCGTCCTTAATTCTAAGATACGCACATCCTAAGCCTGCAAAACACTAATAGGAGGACTCTAATTAAATCAAAGGCCATTAGAAAATCCTTTACAGGAGCTAGTGGGGGGGCAAGGGGACATCAAAAATTATTTAGTTCCGTCTCAAGTGGTCCCCTTGGAAATGTTTAGTGTTTACATCACACACAGCATAAGGAAATGCTGTTCCAGAAAGACGCACACTCACACACAAACACATGGTGTGGAGAGGGTGTGCTGTAAATAAGTCCGAAATCTTTTCAAGCCATTAGCGGATAAGTATTACTTACATACATGTCTGAGAGGTTTCGGGGTCCAAGAGAAGAGTTGACCAGGATTTCGTAATGACTCACTAATCCATTAGCCTTCCAGACTAATCATGGCTAAGTGACCTCTTCAAGTTAGCTGAGAGGTTAAGCGGTTTGAACCGGAACTGGACTAGGCGACGGATCAGATCCCAGGTGGTCGGTCAGAAAAAAGGCTGATGAGGTCACGAAATCTGGTTGGTTAAGAAACTAGATTGGAATGAAGTCAAAAAAGAAACAAGAAGGGAAAACAGAAAGATAATGTGGAAAAGGAAAGTCAAAAAACATTGACAAATGGAAGAAATCCTAAAAACGTTTCACAAATTTCGCAAATGGTTGTTTCCCTAATTTCCCTACTGCATTGTTTAAAGATCGTTTAAGACATTTTGTCTTTCTCTTCAGTAAACTTAATTGAATTGAATTGGTTAATGAAATCCAAAACTCAAGGTGTATACATAATCTGCGCTTATTCTAGTGGGGGGGGGAGTGGGGAGGCCCCCCCATAAACGACCTCCCCCCCCCCAAAATTCGTGCCCCCCCAAAACCAAAGGGCGCCCCTTTTGGTACCAAATTTTGCCCTGAAAAATTCGCTCAGAAGGCCAAAGTTTCAAAAATTTTCCGGTTTCGCCGGAGGTTTTTACTCATTTTTTGCCTTTTTTAACACTAAATCTGCCTATTTTTGCAATAAAAATCAACTTTTAGAGTACATGCCAGAAAAATAGCGGCACGTTTAGCATATTTTTCGAAAAATTTTCGCACCCACCCAAAAAATTTCTTGCCCCTCGGACTTTTGGGGCCCCCCCAAGAAAAAATCCCTAGAATAAGCCCAGATTATAATATAAGTGGACATTGGTCACACCAGAAAAACCCTACCTTGTCACCACAAGAGCGGATCCAAAGAAAGATGACCATCCAAAGTTCCCCGATCACGGGTAAATGGGAAAGGAAAGGTCCCTAAGTGGACAGGTCACTCAGCAGAGAATGTCACTTCTCATCAGAAAAGTCCTACTTATCCAATTGGAAGAAAGTACATTAAAGGAAAATAGAAATAGGTAGCGACCACTGACCACCAAACTTTGTTCTATATATATATATATATATAATTCCGCATAACAACGAAGAGTAGTTTACGTACAAGTCTTGTTATACTCATTTACAGAGAGAAGTGTATGGCCATTATCTGTGCATAATATATGGATGGCTTATGAAAGGTTCATAGAATTTCCCCCTCTAATAAGCTCAATGACTGAATAGAAGTGTTCATGCATAACAAAACCTGCTTACGTATATAGGTATATATACTACTATATATACACGTATATATACGTATAAAATATACGTATATATATATAAGCACGATATAAATATATATATATAGTAGCGCTAACCTGCGTCGCTGATATATATATATATATATATATATATATATATATATATATATATATACGTATATATATAAAGTTTGATTCATGCGTATTTATCGTAAACCTTTGAGCCTTGAACCTTACCAAATAGATTAACTCTAAGCCGTAGAAAGAAGCATGCAAGTGGCAACCACCAAGAGTTCACTTTGCGGCAAAAGAACGGGACCTAATCCATAGTTCGACAGAAACTGAACATTGTCTCTTACCTTCGCTTAGATCGCCAAAAGAAGACCAGATAAATACGTCGAAACTTCATCACGGTCAGAAAGTAACGTTCACCTTACACAAATCGTAAATAAATAAACAATACCAATGTTCCAAAATTATCGAGTTAAAGCCCACTGGTTTTCCCGAGAAAAACATCAAAACCAAACTCCAGACGTTGTGGCGCCCCAAGTCTCCGCATCAAGCAGGTCTCACTAGGTCAAAGAAATGCCGCCTACGTCGACGCATTAGACTTAATGGGAGTCAATTTCGGTCGAAAAACCCAAATCGTCCAGAGGAAGAAAAACCAGAAATCCGAGAAAACCGACAGGAAAACAAATCCTGGCGAGATGAACATGAGAGGAACGGAAAAAAGGCTGGAAATAGCATCCAGATGGTGCCCCCCGAAAACGCCAGGACAGAGAAATGAATGGATAGGAAGCGATGAACAAAACGACAAAAAAGTGGCACTCAGCAAACTGTCGGCTTTCTTCAAAGCAACAAAAATATATCGTATACGTATATGTAACAACTTATATATATATAGTATACATATATACTATATATATATACAATGCTAAAATGCTTTTTGGCTCTTCAACTCCATCCTAGCCCAGCACTCTTATATATATACTTATTCTAATGAGTTCATCTCGAGGCCACTTTGCATTTTCTATTCTCTCCACTTGTAAAAGTCACGATTCATTCACACATTATGCATAACCAACCTGTATATAACCTGTCCTAGTTGTTACGTACGGGCTGTTGATGTCATAGTTGCACAAGGTTCACTTCGAGCACTGAAGGCGATATATATATATATATATACATATATATATATATATATATATATATATACATATATATATATATATATATTATTATTATTATATCATATATATAATATAAATATATATATACGTATATATTAAACACGATAGCGCCGACCCCCAGCGCTCGAAGAATTATCTTACCCCTCCCTCCCCCAAATCTAAATTGGAATCTCCGCCCTTCCACATTTTAGCCAGACCCCTCCTGCTTTTTGGAATCCCCACTCCACTTTTGTCCATTAAAATAGGTCTCTTGCTCTTTAACTCTTTTAATTTTGAAGAACTGAGAAAATTTTTTAAATACAACACATTTTTAGTCAAAAACAGTGATTTTTTCCGAACAATCGGATGCATTTCCTGTTTTTTCTTCATAAATGCCATAAATATTGCCTTCTTGCGGGTTCTGGAGGATGAGGCTGCCATGCTGATTCTGAGGAAGGACCGGGAGGACAGTGCGAACTCAATCGTTGTGCTTCCACCCGTATTAGGCTATATCATTGAACAGCACACTTTGAGGTCGTCTCACTTTGGTGCAAAGGCTGTCTTGCCGTTATTTTTTGCATCAAAGACTCGTGCTGTGTGCTGCTCCTTGGGCTAGCCGCCAGATATGGCAACGCCGAGGCCGACGGAGCATGTTCTTTTTAAAAAGGAGGAGACGTCATCCGTCGTGACGTCGACCAGGCTTTGAGACTCCTTCTGGCAACTTGGTTGAGTTGTTTTTGACCAACCTTACGGGGCCAGTTTCCTGGCTAAACACTTTGCACCTTCGGGTGATGATCATCACACTGTGATGTCTAATGCAGCAAACAACAACAACAACAAATATGCCGTTTAAAATCAGAAAATTCGCGCCGCGGGCATAGGTGTGTTTGGGGCGACCCCTCCCCCAAACGGAAGGGTCGCCAACAACCCCCTAAAAATTTTTTCCTACCCCTCCCCCCAAATCGATTTTTTCAGACCCCTCCCCCCTAAAAATTTTCAAACCCCTACCTAAATTTTTGAAAATTTTTAGCTAAAAATTCGAACTTTTTCCGAGAAATTCCAAAAATTAGCGAAAAATTGCTAGAATTCGCTTATTTAAGCTAAAAATCGTTAAAAATAGCTGTAAATTGAGGAAATTTTTTCAATTTTTTAACGAAAAACCGACCTTTTTCGAAAATTTTCGCCGACCCCCCCCCCTAGAAAATTTATCTTACCCCTCCCCCCAAATCGACTTTTCGCGAACCACCCTCCCCCTTTTTTCGCCAAACCCCCCTCCCTACTTTTTTCTGAACCCCCACCCCCACTTTTTTCGCCAGCCACACCTATGGCCGCGGGCGCAAAATGTTTTGGTTTTTTACCGTTTTCCTCGTTTTTCTCCATAATTTTTCCCACCTTCGAATCGCGACCCCCTGGATCCGCACCTGGTGTCGGGACCATATTTACCTGGAACATTGGCTCGAGGGAGAAGGTAATTTTGGAAATTTGGTGGTCGATCCCCCTCAGAAATAAAACATGGTTGAAATAAAACATGGTCAAGAAGTGCAAAACTTTCTGTATTTTAGAGCCATTTTTTCTTCAAACTAAGGATTGTTAACGTTTTAGGCGTTTTTACATAGTTTTAAAATAATTTGGGAACATTTTTTTCAAAAAAGACCAGCCAACTTTTAGGGTCAAAAGATAACTGGGGCTGTTCGGGGGGTAGCCAAAAACTGGGGGAGGGTGTTTCAAACATTTTGGTGGTATATATATGAATTTCTCACAATTTTTAAAAATTTTCTAAATGTTGACTTAAAACCGATTTGAAATATTGTTTAAACAAAGGGCTAAAACATTAAAAACAAGTCTTGTTTTGAAAATATTCTTAAATACAGAAAATTTAGCATTTTTCGGCAATTTTTTGAAATTCTGAGGCCCATTCCGGGAGAGAGGGGTGTGGGTAGCCCCAAGTTTTGGGGTCGACCACCAAATTTCCCAAATTTACCTTCCAGACCCAAAGTTTCCGGGAAACTATACCCTCTCCCAGCCCCCGATTAAAATTGTCAAATTGCGTGAATGTGGCCCAAAACGGCCTGAAATAACAAAAAAATCTCACTTAAAATTTGAGCTGAAATGACGTTTTGCTAAAATTTGGTAAATTTGAGTGTCACACCTACCCCCCACACCTGTCTGTGTCTCCAAGCCGATACCAAATCAAACCCCCCCCCCCATTTTTGCCAACCCACACCGCCCACCGCCACCACCCACGACCCACCACACGAAAAGAAATATATAGCTATTTATCAGCCATGCCTATATTTGGCAATGTAGCCTTCCCGAGTAGCTAACTGTATCCAATTGTATGTATCCAATAATAGGCATAACGAATTTTGTTAACTGCTACAGTAGCTAGAGATTTAAAAATACAATCTACATTGAAGAGCATATGATACTGCAGGCGATTGCACGTTCTCATAATAAGCTCATAAGCTCTCGTCCCTGTGTTCACTACACGGAAAAGTTTCTGTTCATAAATTCTAAAAGCCAGTCATTGCTTAAAAAATCGCGACTGAGTTTCTTGCTATTACAATAATACACAAACGTATGTAGCAAAACAAAATAAATGGTGCCATTGAAAACCAAATGCCAACGTACTCAGTAAAGTTAAAGATTTATTTTGGTTTCAAAGTAAGCCCCTAGATCACAGCTATCAGTTAATGATGATGATAATAAATTTCAAGGATCCTACTGCCAAGGACCCATTTAAACCAGAAAAATGCTGTGAAGTTGGCACCGGGAAAGCCATACTTTTGACCATGGTGGTGATTTAGCTTGATCGTTGCTGACAACCGATTCTTCATTCCCGATAAAATTGAGTCCCAGGAGGGATGTATCCAATTTCAACAACATTTATCAACATTGATACATATCAGAAATAATTCTAAGTTTCACTATACAAAGCCTTTGTTATCGTAGGCTTTAACTTTACTGGTGTGCTGTCAAAGAGGAATGCAGTAGCCTCTATTTAGATATGTAAGGATTTGGCTAGGACCTCCCGTACTGCAGTCAGGTGTGCATCACGGCACGGAGCCAGGCGAGAAGAGCACATAACTTCGCTATCATTGGTGCTCTCTGTTCAGTTATGCAAACATTTTCACTGAAATAGACTCAAATCTCAATCTTGAAAGCTAAAACATCAATCACCAGAGCCCAGGGTCAAAATCAAGACCACCTTTCAGAACGAGGACCAGCAACAGGTGTCTTATGGACGACATTTTAAAAGTTAACGGCAATATGGATGTCAGTCAAAACTGAAAATTTGTAAAGCTCAAAACTCAAAACTGTAAAGAAAATTTCTGCTTTTGGGATCCGTGGTCGCTATTCTGAAAGGTGAACCTGAATCTGAATCTGGTCCAGCTTTAAAACACCCCACCTCTTGAAAAATCCTTTTAGCGTAGGGTCAAGTAAAAAATGAACGATCGTATCAGAATTAACCTGTTAGTGGAGTTATACACAAATTCCCTATTTGTAACACACAGTTGCTTAATAGCAAACACCTGACCCGGCAAAGCTATTTTTATTAAAATTAAAAAAAATAATTTTTTTTAATTACATAAAATAAGTTATAACGATGTAGTAAAAATCTATACATATGGTCCTGTACATATATAACATATTCATGGGTCTCTATGAAATGGAACGCTTTGCACTACACTATTTCAGATATTAATGTACAGCCAAAGGAACCACACATCGCTGAGTCTATTATTCATTTTGAGCAAAAATTACAGTCTAACGAGGATGGGTCCCTCAATTTAAAATTTACAATTTCAACATTTAATTTATATATCTAACATTTTTATTTCGGCCACTTCTTGGCAATACCGACAAAAGCAACGAATTTTTTGTTTTATAGTATATACTGTGTTTTATACTGGATCAACTGATTTACTTATATATTGATTAGTGATTGATTGCAGATTTGTTGATTATCAAATCAACAATCCATAAAAAACATGGTAAACAAATTTCTACCTTATTCCGTACAAGAAATATATATATATAATATATTATTTATAATATTTATAATATTTACTTTTAATTAATATTTTATTTATTTAATTATTTAATATTTATAATATTTTATAATATTTACTATATATATTTTATTAATTAAACACATTAATTAACATGTGACTAAACGGTAAAATTAAGCATCCATTCATCCATCTGAACAATATATAATTAGCAGAAATCTATATGAATAATTAGCTAATTACAAATTCATCATTGCTGATAGCCGTCTCAGCTACTAGGAAATACAAAAATAAAAATTAGCAAATATTTGAAATAATTAAATTTGGTCAATTTTCGACAATATAATTTGTCTGATGACTCCTTATCAAAAACGTTCGTGTGGGCTCAGCAGAAACCGATTTTAGATACACTTGAATTTAATAGTTTCGAAAAATTACATCCCTGGCGGGGATCGAACCCGCGACCTTTGGATTAGAAGTCCAACGCGCTATCCTCTGCGCCACAGGGACTGATGTAAATAATAAGCTCCGCTTTTCTGGTAGTGTTGTCATTTATCGGTAATTAATTTTATGTAGAAATCTACCAATATGAAGTGGTATATATAATTCGTCGGGATCTCTTTGACTATATCCCTCCCCCAAAACAAAAGTTGTTCAACTTCAAAGGCTTATTGCAAGAGATCAACAGAATTTTAGAGCATGATTTATACATAGTTGGAATGCTCGAGATGTGCTAGATTTAATGCTATAAGTATACTTTATAGCACACCTTAGCGTGCATTCACTGATTTCTACGCACGCCGTGTGGGAAGCTCCGAGTGTGGGGCACGAGTGCGCGAAGCGCACGAGTGCCACGCACGAGGGCTTCCCATACGACGTTCACGCATTTATGATAATTACTGAACAACGCTAAGGTGTGTTGTAAAGTACTTATACAACGATTCAACCTCTCCTTAATTCAGGAAACCTTACTCATTTATGTTGCAGCTGACAGCTAAGTTTAGACAAATTTCAACATGAAGTGGCAGCAACATTATTGCTTGCCGTGGCTGGGAGGCCTACTTTTTGGTGTTCAGCAGAGCTGTCTAGGTTGGAGCTCTGCTGTGCACACTGCTGTAGCATGCAGGCAACTGTATGCTACAGCAATTTAGATTAGGGACCGGCTTCCCAGCGCAGTTTGCTGTAACTTGCTGCTATAAAAAGCTAAGCTTAAAAGACTTCCAAAAATTGCAAAAAGCGGTAACTTTGATAGTTTGTTAAGCTTAACTTTTTATAGCAGCAAGCTACAGCAAACTGCTATACACCATTAAATAGAGCACATCTCGAGCATTCCAACGATGCATAAATCATGCTCTAAAGTTCTATTCATCTCTTGCAATAAGTCTGTGAAGTTGACCAACTTTTGTTGGGGGGATAAAGTTAAAGAGATCCATTCGTCGCACTAATTTTCAATTAATAATCAATTAAAGTCTCCATTTAAAATTGCAAATTAAATTTATGCATACGCTTGGCTTACCGAAGATCTTTCAGAAATCTACTGGTAGCTGACTCGCCAATTTCAGCAGGGCTGGATTTCATCGAGAAATGTCTCCGCAGGAGGGAAGGGCGCCTTTGTGGTTTCGGCGAGGACACAGTCGGGACGGATTTGGCAAAAAGCAGAACCATTATTCTGGGATTTGTCACAAAACTCGTTTACGTAGTAGCAATAAGTGTGAAATTTCGATAAAAAACCGCCGTCGTCAAAAGTATTAAACTGAAGGGCGTCTTGCACTGTTTGTCGCTATTAAGACAAGGTTAATAAATATAGTCCTGGTTGGTACGAACGGTGTCAGAAATAGAGAGAATGTTAATGCGGTTTTTTTTGTTCCTGGCCACAGAAAAGTATAGTCGTCATAAAATAGAGAACATTAAAATTAATCACTAAGCAGCTTGGACACAAAATAAAGACCGATAAATTCTTTCACTAGGACTCTATAGGACCTATAACACCTGTCTCTAATTCTAGTGTCCACCAAATACACCCTATGGTCCCCCTTATGTCCACTAAAAATTAAATTATAACCAAAGGGGGCACCGAAGCAAAAGAATTTATTTAAAAATTTTAATTTAATTTGGAATATGATTGAAGTTTTTAGCAAGCTCAATGATTAAGATAAGATATATTTCCAGCAGTACACTTGTTTTGTATTTAAAATTAATTCTGCGGTTTCCCCCCAGTTTAATTCAACACTTTTATTAGAGTCCACATAAAATGTAGAGTCTCTTTTGTTATTCTCTGAACCTTAAACCTTAAACCTTAAACCATAAAGTGGACTTAGTCACAACGAAGGAACAGCCGTAGTAGCAGCAGCAGTAGCAGCAGTAGTGTGAGTGGCGTTTTAGAAAATTAAGTTAAACAACTCCAGAAAGGGGGTCTAACGCTGGCCATCTGCCGGGGAGATTTTCTAACCCTCTTTGTATCCCAATCTCACAAGGTCAATAAACTTTCACCTAAAACACTGTTGTTGACTTGTGCCCAGAAAATATGTGTATGTTCAACTGCTTTAGCGCACAACCTGTGTTTGGATTTGCGTAAAACTTAAACCTTAAACAACTTAAGCCCCCCTAAAATAAACTATGTGACTAAAAGCAAACTGAACGCAAAAGTCATAAATGGGGTCCCCCTAAATCTAGTCAATTTCTGTCCTGTAAATTTGGCAGGCCCCAAATTGGTGACATAATTTGGTTGATCTCTCCATTAACTCTGACCTTATCTTGCCAAAGGGACCTGTTAAATTTTGTGTCGCGACTTTTAGACCATTCTGGGGCTGCAGAGATTTTTGTCTAGATTAATTATCCTTTTCTGTGGGTTTTACATAATACGACCCCCTACCTGGGTATTATCTGTAAACGAATGACTTAAAAGAATAGTCTAATAAACATACAGGTCAAAAGTGCAACAGGTTAACTTCTAGTTCTTAGGCATCCAGCTAATGGAAAATTAAGTGATAAATGCAATATATGGTGCAGTGATAGGTAAACATAAAGTTTCCACATTTCGTTATTTTGAAATATTTGAAAAATATAGACAATAATTGTTAACTTAAGGATGTCTTGCCTTTCTCGTGAGATATTAATCACGTTTAATCCCCGTTTTATGCGGTTAATAAAACTGGTTATATGCCTAACTAAAACAACAGAGGGGACAAATCCGGGACAACGCAGCGGAACAGAAAACGCAAACAATAGAGGCATTTATACAACAGACAACCGGAAGCAAATGAAAGAAAAAATAGAAAGGAAAAAAGACCAACAACTCTAACTCTAACTAATTAAGGTTTAATCATTCATATCAAGGCAGTCTATATAATACCTACATTACAAGCGATGTTTCCTACTGTCAAAAAGTAACAAAATCCATTACATAAATTAAGCCAGATATTACGCAGCTTCCCTAGAACACTTACGTAAGGATGAACACGAAGTTTTACAAGAACAAACAATCCTGCAACCTCACACAGTATCTATCCTAAAACACTTACGTAAGGATAAGTTTTATAAGAAGAATAGTCATACAATCTCACACACTATCTATATTATCTAATATATATTATAATTTATTACTTATAAAATCTAGCATTATTATTAGCATTATTAGCTAGCAAATCTAGCATCTAGCGTCTAGCTCTCACAAAGTATTAATAATGAGTAAGCGTACCTACGCAAGTCCAGAAATAATTAGCTTATAATACAAGTTACAACATTAATTAAAATTAATTAATGCAATTCTAGTTACCTTCTGCTAAGTCTTAGACTTCGTCTGGAGACAGCTCTAGATAGCCAATCTGGGTTGGCATAGTCGACATAATAGTAGGTGAGGATGTCGTCGGTTGAGGCGTCAATATTAATCAGACTCTGGCGTCTGTCCTTGAGCCAATTCATAACCTCACCCGGTCGACACTAATTAATTGCAGCAATTAATTAATGCTAATTATCCGTTAACCAGTTACATCGCTGAAACAAACAGCATTGGTCTACTACAAGGAATGTGCCTCTTTTATGGGTTCTATTTAAAATAAGATTATATATAGTAAAGATTTAAATGACAGTATTTGATCCGCTCTTTAAGCCAAGAAGACCGTTTTAACAAAGAGTAAAGTAGCGCAGAGTACAGTAATGTAGTAATAAAAATTAATCGTATTAGGTGTTATAATTACATTTCCGTTATTGACAACTTTCAATTATTGCATAACTTTGTCATTAAAGGAAAAATTACATTTAACTCAGTTAAACACCGGTTGAATTTTAGTTTTGACCCTTCCAGAAAGCTACTTTTTTAGCACGATAAATTGATTATCCTAAAAAGTTGGACTAACAGCAAAACCAAGCCGTCAACGCCAAGGAAAGTATTATTTTCGGTTTCGAAACTCCATGCAAGCCATACAAGCAAATGCGCCTTTCTGTGGAATCTACAAATTTCAGTGTCTAAAATACTAGCTCTTAGTTAAGCGTACAAAAGCAAAAATTTACAAATTGACACTCAACACCAAAGCAATTAATTTAGATAAACAGCTAAATTTCATCAAGGACTGCTTTGTAGGTGTGATAAAGTTTTGGAAGTTTACTAGAAACTTTCGGCAGTAGTCGGCCTTGAAAGCAAAACAAACAATTTATAAAATCTGACACCCCCAAACAAACACATCAGACTTGCTTGAAAGTTTATGCTATCAATTGACTAATTGTTTGCACTGAAGGCATTATAAACTCTTTTCAGACCTGAAAACTTTTAGCGCAAACTTTTTTCCCCCAAAATTAGGACAAAAATTAACTCCATTACATTAGAGCAGTGTAGGTCTTATACAGCCTTTTTCCCCCTCAAAGTTTGCAAACTCGTAAAGCAAGCCTAGAAACTATGCTGAAGAAAATGTGCACTTGAGTGTCGTAAACTTTTATGTTGAAATTGGGCAAAAAGGCGGAAAGTAAACATTGCTACGTAGGAGATTTTTCTTACCTAGAAAATGAAGAAAAAAGAATTATATTAGAGTGGTTGTTTTTCGAGTAATAGTTCGCTTAATGCCAAATGGTGTCAACAAATTTGCGAGTTAAGATTTTCACATATGCTTTGAGTTCATAATTCTATTATTAATAAGAATATACTGTTTGATACGAGCTATTTCATTCCATTGATTTGAAGAAACAATCAGCTTTAGTTGTTATTTATCTATCTAGCAGTTAGAATGTTTATAGATTAAATACTAATGCAGAAGTTTGGGTTCATAATTTGAGATGATAGGATTAGAGGGGAAAATTAATAAGGGAATACGGTTATGTTCAATATTTATTTATATCTCTATTCAGGCTATTTTCCAGCTATTAAGGCTAAATTAGTCCCACCAAGCACTGGAAACTAAGTTGCCAACGTTTAGTGCTCACTGGGAGATCTACTCCCTGCTCGAAGAAAAAAGTGTTGCGTTTCGAAACATGCGAGCAAAAGCAATTTAAGAATTGGTGAGGAAAATAAGAAAACATTTCAATTTGAAACTCTGGCTCAATTTGGAATTTGGACAAGGAAAAACACAAATCAAGAGCAGCACAGCACAAGCAATCAGAGCACATGCACAAGAACAGACACGACTCAAAAATATCTTAACTATTTTTTAAATTTTAAATAACTAAATCCTAAAGTGTGCAAAACGGTATTAATTAAACTGATCGTTGCAGTACACAATTTTATAGCAACGAGTTTCCGGAGGAAAGATGTTCCACAATTAGAGTTGTGCCGTTAAGAAATTTTCCGAATCGGGCACGGAGGCCCGCTAGAGGCATGGCAGGCCCGATACGTAAATATTCTACCTTCAGAATGCTGTCATTTTCAAGATTTACAGCTTTTTGACGTTTATTTTTACTTTCTGGTGGAGTTGGTTTAAATAGCAGTAAAGTAATTTAAACCAGGCCAGATATAAAAATATAAACACATAACAACAGAAAACAGCAAAGTTCTAAAGTTGCCGCATAGAGAGTTTATATTAACCTCTAAAGCAGATCCCTGTTTAATTCAACCCAGAAACTGAAGTCTGAAGCGGCAAATGCTTAGAATAATTTTAACTGTAAATTAAAATCTACTACAGGTTTCTCCGCAATTCGGAAGCAGTTTAATCTGATAATTATAGTAGTACTCACTCAGAATTGAGTATATTTTGACGGATCTTTTTCAAAAAATCAACATTCCCTGTCAACGGGTTAATCCTTGAATAGTAAGAGTCTATTCAGAAAAATAAATGAAGGAAATAAATAGCCAATTTTGTCATTAAAATCTGTTTCTCACAGGAAAAGCATAAAGTCATTAAATTCAACAATTTCTGCATCTACAATTTTTGTGCCTCTGTATTACATCTCTAGAATATAGAGGAGAATTGTTGAACATTGAAAGTTGTAAAGTTTTCTATCGTAATGTTAAGAAAGGTGACAAACTTTGCAAAGTTGAGACTATCTGTAAAGTCTGACTGAAATTTATGCATAAAATACAAAAAATAAAAATATGTAAATAAATAAATAAATAGATAAATAAATAACAAAAATTAACTTTCAACCATACAAAATAAATAAACCTAAGCCTAAACCTAAATATAAGAAAATACCAATGGTTCAGTTGTTAAATATCAGCAACCCAGAAAGGTTGAAATCAGCGTAACAAACTATTATACATCCTGCACAGCTTTTTGAAAAATTCTGTTTATAGGTGGTTCAAATCAGAAGTGAAAGAGGAATAGAAACGAAAAAAGAAAAATCGACATGAAAGTTTCCAGACCCGGGATCGAACCAACGCCTGTCAGTTCACAGAGCAGATATCCTCACCAATGGGCTATTCAAGTCCTATCCAGCCCCCACTCCTTCTTGATTAGTAGCGGGATCTTTTGCGCTTCCCCCTCAGCCCGAACTTTTGATTTTTTTGACCAATGATTTTGAAATCTTGTATGTTATGGGTGCATACTGGAGGCTGATGAACTAAAAAATCAAAAATTTTAAAATTTTAATAGATTTTAGAGAATTTTAAACTTTAGTTTTGTAAGGGGAACCGAAAACTTTTTTGAATTAGTTTTGCATTCTCTTATTTTACATTCTAAGCGAGGTCACGCATACATGAAAACGGCCGGGGGGTTGTAAACAGAGGTTTTCATTTCGGACGGGGAACCAATCAGACGTACGAACTCTCTCCGTGGGGTGTCTAAAATCTGTTTTTCGATTCAGCTTTTCTTTAGCTCAGTATAAGCTTATATGTTAAGCTTACAACGTTAGGTTCTGAAAGCGAAATTGGTAATTTCACAAAACTTGCATACATAATAACCTTACATTATAATTTCGAAACTATTATATGGATCAAAAACCGTTACAAAAAATGGAAAGCATTTTTAATCTATTTTATTCCGGAATAAGTCGGGAGGGTTTGTTAAAGTCGCAACTTACCTACATGAAGATTTTAGAAAAAGTAGAATAAATCTGACCGAACAGAACAAATTTACCGACATTTTCTAGGCTACAATTGAACGTACAGCAGAGACCGAGAGAAATTGAAAGTTAAGTGAAAGTTAGTTTAGAAAGGGACCCACAGTTGTAGAACGACGTTCAGATGAGTAAACACTTTTCTCCAGGAATTTTGTAAATAAGTCACACAATTTCTCTGAGAGACGATAAAATCGAAAGTTTATGGAACAGAAACATGCAATGTTGTAAAGTGGCGAAGTAAAACGTTGTAAACAGTAATTCGTGTCTGTTGAGGTGAAATTTCCGACTAACTTTCCCCCTTTTAAAATATATATTTCCAGAAAATAAAATTAACAATTTAAAAGGTTTGTTAAAATTTGAACGGCTATTAATGCAATTTGTTCACTTTTAAATTTTCTTTTTCGTGGAAATGGAAATGGCCTAATTTCCTTAAAAATGGTTTCCACTCTCCATTTCTTGGCTTTTTCGAAATTGCGGTTTCAATTTATTTCTATCGAATACTGATGGCGAAATTTCAAGTTAGGAAGGTATTTGAAAAAACACATTAAATCAAAACTTAGGGGTAAAACCTGGAAAAGTCAAAAACTTGATCTTAATTCAAGGTGACCTTTTTTAATTGTTTTTAGGTTTAATCTAACATTATTTGTTGGTGTATAAGTAGGTTAGTTGCTCAACGATATATCAAACCCTAAAATAAATCAAATAAGCTACAACGAACACGGAAAGGTGCGAAAAAGCGAAAACGTTTTCGCCAAAGTGAAAAATCTAGTACACAAGTTGTTTGTTTAGGCTTTCAAAAGTTTGAGGATAAGTGTTAAGCTGATGCAAGCCTGAAGAGTGAGATAAAAACTTTGTTTACCTACCAAAAGTGTTACACTAAAATCCTCTTGAAACTAAAACCGCCAGAAAGTTACAGTTTTTGCAAGTTGCAAAAAGTTTTAATCTTAAACCCGCCTTTGCATCATCTTGGAGCTAAATTTTGATACAAATATAAACCACTACGTATACATAAGGAGTAAGCTTGGACCGGTTAGAAGCGTTTTCGGACCTAATCCAATTTGAATGTGAATTTCTGGAGGAAAAGATGACCAGTTTCCTAATAGAAAGGGGCTACTTCATTCCAATTTCTTGAAATTTGGAAGAATTCAATTTCTTCCACAGGTTCTTCATGAACTGGAATGACTGTTTGGACTCGCAGAAGACGCTTAGTTTCCCCAATTAAATGAAAAATACTGTTTTGTAAAAGTTTTGGCTTCCCTGGGAATCGAACCACGACCCTTCCGGTCTGCAGGCAGGAATGCTACCATTCCGCCACAAAGTCTCTTGGAGAGAGAACATGTTTTAGTGGTGCTTTCTACCGATATGCAAATTAGGTGAGGCTTGTGAGTTGAAACTACTAGCAACTGATGCGCAACGTTTGGATTGGAGAATTTTGTGCTCCTAAGTAAATACCTAGTGACAGCAAATTCCTAAACATCGACTAGGTACTGTTATAATATAAAGCAGTTGCTTATCTTGTTATCTGTACTCTACTCTCAAGACTTCTGTTGAGCAATAATTAGCTGCTGGCTCATGAGGCATCGACCAGCTTTTCTCCATATCAGAGAATTGTCTTAATCTATAGCTGTGAAAGATTGAAATCAGGATTGAAAGATGTGAAGAAAAGTGTCCAGGACAGCGGGGGGGGGTCGAATCGCCGAATTTTAGCCTCCCGCCGATCACCTTTCCCCTCAGTTAGATTTTCATAAAATTGGAAAAATATCGGAAAATTATGTCGGCCAGCTAACCAAAACATAGCAGAACATTTGCTTTAATTTTAGTATCGCTTCAACTAAGCCCCCACAAATACTCTTCATAATTTTATGTAAATACGAGATTTGAAATGAAGACTTTAACAGAAGTTGTTCTACACATTACACAAACAAAGCAGTCACGTTTTTATCATTATATATTAAGTGATAACTTCATGAAAAATTGCAAAAATAACTGCAAAACTACTGGCAATCAGGAGCGAGAAATAACTGCAAATTTTTCAGAAAGACATTTTTGTAGTAACGTCTTACTGCAACTCTTGTAAAAGTGGGCATACTTAGTTTTTAAAGTGTTATAAAATTAGTAATACCCCTCTGCGCAAAGTTTACGCTTGGGATACTATTTGAGAGTCTAATTTTGCGTAGAACACGAAATACTTGATTAAAACATAAATTTCAAATTGTCAACGTTTTAGCTAGTCTAAGAAGTAAGAAATCTAAAACATAACAGAAACCCTCAGATCGATACAAGCCTGAATAATGTTTTCAATTTTACATTTGTTACCATTAAATATCCTCGCTTCATTTCAATATATTAAAATTCGAACTTTACAACCCTTAACTTATATTCATGTAAACGTTTGCAGTAGACGGCAATTTGAAGTAAAGTTTGGAAAGTATTGCAATGATTAATTTATTTAACTTTTCAATTTAAGACTAAATTTAATAAAATTTTGAAAGTCGCCGAAATGCTTCTACCTGCCGAACTTCCACTGAAACTGAAAATCAAGTTTTACCATCTTGCAGAATATATTATAAAGTACAAGGTTTGGTAACATTTCTGGGACCCATAAAAATTTATTTGTTCAGTGTTAGGTGGTACTATTTCTAAAATTCTAGCTACATAACAGCTTGTCATAACAATAATTTTCTCCATAAACTGACAGTGCTGAGCAGAAAAGCTGTAGCTTTTCCTCTTCTGTAAAACGTCCTACATTAAATCCATGCCAAAAACAAATTTCGTTGGAAAGTCCCTGGAAAGTTAAAGTTGAAAAAACTTGTTAGTGCTTTTTCGAATTCGAAACCAAGATTCATTACCGAAGATGTATATAGTTTTAGGGAGGTTTGCCCAATGCAGGCTCTTCGTTACTATACAGCCATTTAGAAGCCAGAGAGCAAGAGCAGTTTAAACATACTAATGTAGAGCTTCTACCAGGGCTGGTGGACCAAGAAGAAACTAAGGACAAGTCCAAGACCGGAGGCGTGAGGCACCCTCGTACCCAGGAAATCAGGACCTAGAAGAGAGAAGGGAAGAGGGAGGTTCAGCTTTTCGCTCAACATTGAAAGTAAACAATTGGTCCCGCCGGGGATCGAACCACTGCCCTTCTACTCCGGAGCAGACATGCTAACCACTACACCACGAGACCATCAGCTGACCTCCCATATCAGACTTATCAATCTTTCCTATGCCTGCTTCCCTTACATTAACAGTTTTGTAGGCTTTCTACCGTTTCTGGAGAATAGGGGGTAGTGTTCTGTATTCTGATTTTCTTTTGGCACCCCCTCCCCACCAAATGTTAATTGGGTTACAAGTCTCCAATGCAAAGAAGGAAGAAACCTAGCATTATACTTTTATTATTAGTTATGATGAAATTTATTTATGTATATTTGCCGACCACTGGTTGAGGAGGACTGACATTCAGATTTTTGTTTATCATTAAATTTTGATTTATTTTAATAAATTTATTCTTATCATGAATCTTAAGATTTTAGCTTTAGTTATGCAGAAAGTAGTTCAAATGGTCAACTCTGCATTCACTAGTTCGCCTCAAAAATATGATGCTAATAATTAGCTTAGTCCTGCTTTCAAGCAAAGTAATTACAAAAGTAGGTATTGTTTGATACAAAAATAGATGCCTGCTCTGCCCAGCTACAAATAGGAGCTTTTGTACTAAAAAGATTGCTTTTTAAAACACGATTGAAGCCTGTGGAAAAAGTGAAACACCAAATCCTACAGCTTCATGTTAAGCTGAAAATAGCATCAAAGCAGAATGAAATGCTAGAAACTTGAAGAGTGATTTGGAAAAAAGTAGTTTAGTTTGAGCATGATTGCTGCTGGAGAGACAAAAAAACGGCTACAACAAGAACATTGGCGCCACAGGAACAAAGACTTTTCAAGATATTTTTCCCAGCAAAAACATCTGTTTTTATAGTGACCAGTACTTTCTACAAGTTGCAGGGCAGTGTATGTAAAAGAAAGAAGGAAAGGGCTAGCATTAAGCTAATGAAGAAAGACTGAAATATTTCTAGAGGGGGGTATCGTGTGTCTTGCAAAACCAGAAATTTTGAAAGTTTACACCTAAGATGTCCGGAGGCAGACGGAAAAGTTTGGATTGCAGAAAAGTTGCTAATTGCAAATCCGGTAAACAAAGGAGATGCGGTAAACAATGGGGTCTGTGTTTACTCAGGAGACCACAATAACAACTCTCTCTTTGAGACTGGAATTTTGAATTCGAATTTAGAATTGGGGATTAGTGGAATTAAAAGATTAGTAGAAAAGTGTTCAAAAGGGGTCGAATGAAAAATGCTATGATGTGCGAGGCGGTCTCAGAACCTTCTAGTTAAAGATAAGCCGAATCAAATGGGGAGTGTTAAGCCCGGTTCATACTTCTGTCCGTTTGTCCGTTTGTCTGTTTATCCGTTTTAAAAGTTGATTCACACTTCTGCTGTTTTGATGCTTTGCTGTTTTGCTGTTTTGCTGGTTGTCCGTTTGTCCTTTTGTCCGTTTCCAGGGTTGATTCATACCTTTGCTGTTTTGCTGTTGTCCGTTTGTCCGTAAGGGCTGTCCGTTTGAACTTGAGCAATGTTTAACTTTTTCCGTTTGTCCGTATGCAACAACCAATGGAAAACGAAACGACCAGAACTATCACTGTGCTTGCTAAGTAAACGTCTGTATTTGATTTTTGAATAGTTTTGACATTAATTAGGTGAAATATTGACAACATTATGAAATTACTTTCAAAGGTAACTTGATTTCAAAGTTTTTGAAGAGAATGACATTTATAAGTAACATAATGCTGTAGCCAATCAGTATAAACAGAAAGCGTCAGGTGACTCGAAAACAGAAACAGCAATCCAGCAATGCAGCAAAAGTTTAAATAGTGTCTTAAAACAGAAAATAGACACCATCAATACCGACAAACGGAAACGGACAAACGGACAATCAGCAAAATAAGTATGAACCACTTTTCCCTTTTTTAAAACGGGCAAGCGGACAACCAGACAAACAGACGAACGGACAAAAGTACAAACGGACAAACGGAAAATAAATATGAACCCGGCTTTAAAGTTAACAGTAACTCCATCCAGATTAAGAATTTTTTGTGCCCAGTTGAAAGTGTTCAATGAAAAACTCTAGTTAAATGCTCTTAGGACCTATATTTCATTAAAATTTTAGAAAAATTTCACATTTACAGAATCAAAAAGTATAAAATCGGCGACCTTAGTCAGTGCATTGGCTTCAATCATTGATATTGTTTGAAGCTAAATAAAGATGAAAGTTAGACCTATAAAAGACCTTCTTAATGCTATAAAAATTTAATTAAAATTTGAATTTTAAAAATGCAGGAATTAAATTCCATTCCAGTCAAACTTGAGACAAAGCAACACGTCTACTATATTCCTATAGACGGTGCAGAATGGCACAAAGTAAATATTTCAGGGTAAATAATTAATAAAATTTCCATTTAATGGCCCCCGTTCAAACAAAACAAATATTATGTAAATTTGAAGTCACACCAATAAAGTTTTCATCTCGCACCGAAAAATTGTTGTTTTTAATGTTTGTTACGCTTATTAGTTCAGTGCAATTTTATTTAATAGCCAAAGTAATGCATTTGTATTTAATAGTCAAATGTTAGTTACACTTATTAGTTTAATGCAATTTTATGCGTGCAGTAAGGGCTGCAAAAAGCAACCTTTGAGCAATAAATATTTTGCAGACATAAAGTTTGAGGGCCGTAAAGTAAACGGAGCACATTTGGTTACTACTTTTATGAGGACATGTGGAAAAGGTCGTTTTTCAGTATTCAAATGACATGTCATTGGTTAGGATAGAGTAAACTTATCGGTGACTCCAATTGCAAAGTGCAATCAGTTTAAAATTGCAAAAACTGTGCATTTTGCAGTCGCAAACGTGAGTTCTGCACACTCTTGTGATAAAGGAGAAAAATTGATAACTTATCAGTTAACTTCTTAACATGTGGTTTAGATTAATCACAGGCTAGATAAATTTAGTTGTGATAAATTAGATAAATTCTTGTTTGTTTGTCTGTTTGTTTTAATTGTTTTAAACAATATTGATAAAGTACATACATACACAAAAAATCCTTGCTTTTATTTAATTTAATTTGAGTCAGTTAGTCCTTCTTGGCCCTCAGACTTTAGACTAACAATTTGTTTGCTAAAAATTTGTTCGGTCTCAGCTGCCTCGTCAGTAGAGCATCAGTTAGGTTTCAGCTTAGGTTTCACGTTCGATCCCCACCTGGGACTCAAATTTTTTGAGTTTGGCTTTTGGCTTTATGCAAGCTCAAATTTCCTTTTCATGCATATAGCTTCAAGAACGAAGAACAAGATTTCGGTATCGGTGTACACCAGCTAGAAAAATGTACTCACTGTTAAATATCGCCGGTTCTCTTGAGCACCAAAAGGTTGAAAGTTTTACTCTAATCTAACTCTACAGTTCCTCTACTCGAGCAAAATGACATCAACGGTGCAACAAACAACAAACAAACAAACAAACAAACAAATAAACAAACAAACAAGCAAGCAAACAAACAAACAAACAAACAAACAAACAAACAAACAAACAAGTAGTTCGAAATCAAGCTGTTTCAGTTGGACAAGTCTGTTCAAAATATGATAAAAGAGTAAATAGATGAGGAGGGAAGGCCGGTTGGAATGACAGAGAAGAAGACCGTCATAAGAACTTTATTGAATGGAACTGGACAAATACCACCCTCAATGCTTTCCCCAGTTCTATACTGGAGGAACTTCAAAGTATAACACTTTCTTAACATGCACCCATAGATATATGCAAACATATATATGGTCTGTATATGTTATATAAGGGCGTTTAGTCGGGTGATAAAAGGCTGCTTAATTTGACCGTTTATCCCCCTCCTGATAAGATTACACACAGAATTTTCCTCCTGTCCACTTGCCCAGAAAATCTCTTACTTTTACTCCAGAAATCTGGGGGGAGAAATCTGGGGGGGGGGAGTCCGAACCCCCAACCCCAACTGAAAATTTTTGCACCGTGAGCAACAATTAGTAACCTTAGATAATCACTTTTGTTGATTGGGATCTGGGTTGGTGTCAACCGGTACACCAGCGCTATCAGATTACGTGTCATCAAGAAAATTAACATTTACTTTTTCCTACCTACCCCCCCCCAGTTTTATCTGAAGGCATTTAAAGAGGCTACTCAGAACACGGTCGGTTGGGTCTGAGAGGTAACCAGAAAGCCATGAAATGTGACAATCCCCCCGCCCACCCCCCAACGCCATGGTAGAAAGATTAAACACTTGCACCTAACAGGAGAAGAGTGAAGGAATTTAGATGGGCCTTAGTGTCTCTTGGTGACAAAAACAGGTCTAAGCTCTTTGTCCTAAGGCTCTAATCCGCTCACAACGACCTTAGGTTGGTAGGATTTTAATTGACAAGAATTTTGGAATGAATAAATTTTCAAGGGCCCTTTCGTTTTGTTGTTAAAGTTGTGGAGGTTAATTTCAACTTACAAATTAACAAATTAGTTAAGGACAGCTAAATTTGTAGCTCACTAGAGATGAGCACGGGCCGGTTTTTTTCGGCCCGGCCCGGCCCGGCCCGCTCCAAAATGTTGCTAGGCCCGGCCCGGCCCGGACCGCTGGCAAAATTTTTCGGCCCGTCCCGGCCCGGCCCGTTCCAAAATTCGGCCCGGCCCGGCCCGCCGAAAGAAAAATTCTAAAATTTTACTAACAATATTATTTCAAAGGCGTCAATATAAGATGGAGAGGCTAAATTATGCTACGAAATGTTGAATTTTACCATAAAATAACAAGAATCAGTAAATGTGTAGCTAATTTTAGTGATTTTACAACATTTTCTAGAGTTGATCCGGCCCGTTTCGGCCCGCTCCGGCCCGCAGTTAAAAAATTTCTCGGCCCGGCCCGGCCCGGGCCGACGGGCCGAAATGCTCATCTCTATAGCTCACTTGTTTGATCCACTAAATGAATTGCTTAGCTTAAATATTTTTGTCCGTCCAATCCGTCGATTGAGTTAATTTTAGCTATTTTTAGTCATTTAACTTTAGCATTAGTCAATAGTCATCAGTCCACAAACCACGAAAAGCCGTCACATGCCCGAACGAAAGTTGGCCTCCTCGTCACTTGCCCCCAGCGACAATTGCCGCTAAATTGAGAATTTTGTAATTTCATGTTTTGTTATCGGTTGTATGCTAGCTGTTGGGAAAATTTCGAATGCAGACATAAGAGGTATAGGCTAATAACAGCAATGTATGTAATTCTTAGCTTTGTACATACGGAGCGCAAAGTAGTAAGAAATTTTGCCTAAGGAAGAGATACAAATTAAATAACAACAGCCGAAAACACAGCATAAAAACAGCAAAACCAAACTCTGCACTGAGACAAGTGTTGTTGGAGCCAGTGTCGTGAATATTCCAATGACGTGGGGGCAACTGTCGTAGACCCAAAACCACAACCTGTGAACTTTTGACTCGTAGCCACACGTTGTACAAAATCTGGTTTCATCAAAGTTTGTTGGCATCTTGCTACCACCCACCACAAGTCGCAAGTAAATAACGGTCATGAAATAATACTAGAGCTGAGCTCACGAATTGAGAAAAATATTGGGCGAACTGCCCTTGGCTTTGCACTAAAATGAAGGAACTAGTTTTCAGGTTGGTCACCAGTTTTCGATAATCTCCGATTTTTCTCATTTTATATAGTTTTCTTCCTATGGGACCACAAAACAAAACAAGTTGCGTTTGCTGCAGTCATTCACATGCACATTCAGAAGATTTACCGAGCATGTGTTATAAGTAGTTCTAAAAGGCGGGTCCGAGAGCATAAATGGTGCCTGCTCTAGTTCAAATTGCAAGGGCACGTGACACCCTTTCATTACAAATCGGCAGCTTAATTTCATGTGCCTCCTGAAAACTAACTCTATCTCATTAAAAACCACCGCAACCTCGTTATGAACGGCTTCTCACGCCAAAGGAGCTCATCAGGCTATCTGGTCAAAATTTATTAATTGGACATGCCTCAATATTCAAATGTTCATGTAGTACAACTAATATAAATACTACTACTAACAATAATGGTTAGTAATAATAAGAAGAATATTCATTATATGGCAGGGTGTATATGTCGTGGTCTTTTGCGAAATTAGTCTTTTCGAGAGAAGACCACCAATTTATGTCTTTTCGCGAAGTGCCCGGTCACATTGAGAAATTAGTTTAAACTACGCTCATGTCAGCTACCAGCTCGGTCATTTCGCGAAAAGAACAAACGAGTTGGGCTTTTTGCGAAATAAGTCAAAGTATAACATCCTTTATGAAAGCTGATTCATTTATGCTGCATGATTTATGGCGTCTGATCTGTATTAGCAAACAGTTAAATTTGGCGAGCCTTAATTTTTTATTTTCGTGGTTTTAGTAACTTGAAAAACCTACAGGCAGTATACCTACGTATATAAGATACCTGCAGGCAGTCTGTTATTTCTGACTGACTGTCAGTTAATATTGTTGGTTAACACTTTGAAAGTGAAAAGAAAGAAAAGTGAAAACACTCGATCCAAAACAATAGGTAAAGTGATTTTAGTTTTAAGATTTCATAATTGATCAACCTAATTTGTTGTTGCAATTTTGCAAACTTTGTGAATTTTAACATAGAAGTATGTATTTATTTTGTATTGAGTATTCAGTTAACGTTATTCGTTTATATTGTGATATGCTGTCATTTATACTGTTTAGTCTTGAGAAGCGTACAAATTGCACAAAGCTACAAGTTCATAATGTTAGCAAAATTCCTACAACAGTTAGTTTGATCAATTACTCAATCAATCAATCAATAAATTTGAAACTAAATTAACTTTATCCATTGTTTTGGATCGAGTGTGTTCACTTTTATTGATTTTCTTTTTCACAGTGTTAACCAACAATAGTAACTGACAGTCAGTCAGGAATGGTGAGGTACTGCTGTCCAATTATTATATGGATTAGAAATATATATATATATATATATAATCCATATAATATTATCCAATTAGATGGATTTTCTACTATCTACTGGTTCAATGGTAACTGTCCTCAAATCAAGCGAAGCTATGTCCGCCTATTAAAATTATTTGCCCTCCCCAAGAGATTGGGTGGAACTCAGGTGGAATTGGGCCTAAACGCCAAATAGTGACTCTTCTTTTATTATTAATTACTATTGCTAATATTGGTGGTAACAGTAAAAGTTGTGGTAATAGTATTAGTATAACAATATTGTGGTTTGAAACATATGAGACAAAGATGTGTTCAAAGTTTCTCTCCAGTAATTCTTGTTAACTTTGGACGCCTCAACACAATGACAGACGCCTATTTCGATCTCCCTTAAATCGAGTGAAGGATCTTGAGGCGCTGAGCATTTTCCGCAGATTCTACAGGCTGCTTTTATCGGTCTTTGTTCGGCATATTAATGTGATTTATGTGGGGATGAATTAGTGCTGGGACCGGTTCCGATTTTTGAAACCGGTTCCGGTTCCGGTTCCGGTTCCGGTTCTAACTACCGGTTCCGGTTCCAATTGGTATTTTTGATAAAAAAACTAAAATCACACGATTTTTTATTTTTTGACAATTGCTATAAAAACTTAATATATTTAACTGCACAAAGCTATGAACGTGTTTTTAAACAGTGTTTTTGCTTACTTTTTACTATTTATATACAAATATTTACTGTGAAAAAGATATGGTTTGTTTCATTTTTACCAATATGTTGTGGAAATTTTAGCTACCAGAGCTTACCAAAATACTAAGTATTCTGAATCTAGATAAACATTTAGCTACTGCCCTTCAGAAAGCGAACGTCGCACAGAACTTTCCTCGACCAATTTCAAGCAGTCCAATAAAATTTGCTTATCGATTCAGCAACTACAGTTACAACATTACAAAGCTTAATCATTGAAAAAGCAGCTAATCTCATCTCGGGATCGAAAATTTTTTGAGATCGAAAACTATAACAGAAAACATTGGGGAAAATCGTTGAACGAGAATTAAAACTTTTCGAGCAATTATGCAGCACACAGGTACAACTAACTTCATACCTTTGAAACCAAAAATTGTATGTTACAATAAATAAAGTCAAGCTGCTAAGTTTTTATTTTACGTAGAATTTGTTTTAATTTTTGTAGCTGAAATAAACAAATTTCTAACAAAAGAGCGCTATTCCCTATCAAATCCTAAACCTATATATCGCAAAAAGTACTAAAATATGACTATGAAGTATGAAAATTTTTAATGGACCATCAAAGGCATTCTTTTTCGGCAGCGCTAGCCAATTGCTATTAATTAAATAAGAACGGGATCTCAGGGATACTGTTGCTCAGCTTAACCCTTAATCTGGAGTTGCGCCTTCAGAATAATGGTTTGCTTCAGTTGAAGTTTGCACACAAAAATTGCAGAGGCAACAGCTAAAGCTGGAAGAGTTGCCGTAAAGCAGCAAATCCTTAATGCTTACCTTTGTCATCCTTAAAGAAGAGTTAGCACTGAATACACCTTAGTTTTTCTTTTTCTATAACCTTTTCAGAAAACTTAAAACATTGACTGAAAACTGTTATTAAAGACATCGTAAAATTGATATCAAATCTTCTGAAATTTACACAACAAGTCTTTCAAAAACAAAATTTCATATATAAATAGAAGTACCAGAATAAAGTTAAATTCCAAATGCTAAATTCAAATTCATAAGAAAATTTTAAAATTTTACAAAATAAACCTTGATTGAAGTTTTAAACAGCCAAAATTAACACTAGAACCGGCCGGTTCCAAAAGCCACCGGTTCCGGTTCCGGTTCCGGTTCTCAAAATCCTACCGGTTCCGGTTCCGGTTCTACCGGTTCTTTTGGAACCGGTCCCAGCACTAGGATGAATACCTAGGGGAATGGGCTTTATATTGATGCATATTTAATTTTATTGATTTTCAATTATAGACACGGGTTTACCTGCAGAATGATTTGATCAATATTTTGTAAACAGTGCCCCCTACGCTCGTTGTTGTTTTCAACAAAGAAAAACTACCATAAGACCTCACCAGGCATACTGGTGCAAGCATTCAATTGTGCGCGCTAGACTCTAAGCAACGGACACAATTTACACAAACAGCAGCATAGAAATAGACACTGCCTACGGTTTGGTAAAAGTCACACATTTAGCCCTGGTTCAGTTCTGAAGAAAGTGGGTGAAAACTTGAAAGTTGCATTACCGCCTGTGAGTCGGACTGGGGGAGCCGACAACCAAGGGTTACAGGGCCCGACTGCGGGCGATGAATTCTATTTAGACTAATGAATATCGAAGGTTGTTTAAGTATCACGCTTTAAGTAGTCATAGCCAACTGGACTGTTCTTGCGAAAACAGAAAATTAAAGACTAAAGAGAAAATAGGTAAAAGATTTCTGATATTGTAGTGTTACACTACTCAGTATGCAAAAATTTCTAGAAAAACCCTCTATATAAATCTTTTCACAAACTGTTGACTCCGAACACTGGGAAGCATCATTACCTTAATGTCAAATATACCATTCTTTGATATTATATTTTGTGTTTGTAAGATTTTAAAAGTTAACTGTGAATTACAATGGCATATATTTATTTTGAAAGAATTAGAAAAAATTAGATTTAGAACATTTAGATTACCTCAGAAAACGTATATAGTTTAGATGCTGAGCACTAAAAATAATTTGTCACATGAACAAGCAAAGGCAAACGGCTAGTTGTGTCTTAATTAGAAAATAACCCGTGCACTCTTTGTTACAATTTTCATCATGGAAAACACCTACACAATGCTGTAGGAAAAGGCAAATAGAATTGTAATGAAGTCCCAGAGCATTTTCCCCAGCTCAGCACTTCTAAATCTACTCTGTCCAGGAAATCATAGTAGTAATAGGTCCGCACCAGGCGTCGCGCCTGGGGGAGGTGGTGGTGTAAAGAGGCTGGGAGGTTGGGAGGCTGGGAGGCTCGGGAGGCTGGGAGGCTCTGGGGGAGGTGGTGGTGTAAAGAGGCTGGGAGGTTGGGAGGCTGGGAGGCTCAGGAGGCTCGGGAGGCTCTGGGGGAGGTGGTGGTGTGAGCGGCGAAGCGGCGAAAGCGGCGCTGGTGGAGGAGGAGGCTCAGCTGTAGCTTCTGTCGCCCGGAACCATAGCTGACCCAAGCTTAAATTTGAAAATTCTCTATTTTAAGTGGGAAAAATTTGTGTATAGGATTTTCAGGCATGTAGAATTCAAATACGAGCTTAGTTTTCCTCTACAACCTAAGCTCCGCGCTGCAAGTGACCCATGACCGGAACCATAGCTGACCCTAGCTTAAAATTAAAAGTTGTCCCTTTTCGACGGGAAAAGTTTGCATATAAGGTTTTCAGGCATGTAGAATTCAAATACGAGCTTAGTTATCTTCTACAACCTATGCTGTGTGCTGTACCTAGCCCTAGACCGGAACCATGGCTGACCCAAGCTTAAAATTAAAAGTTGTCCCTTTTCGACGGGAAAAGTTCATCTATAGGGTTTTCGACTATGCAGAATTCAAATATGAAGTTTTCCACTGCTAACTAAGCTCCAACCTGTACCTAGCCCTAGACCGGAACCATGACCGACCCATGCTTAATTTTGAAAATTCTCAATTTTAAGCGGGAAAAGCTTATCTATAGGTTTTTCAGGCATGTAGAATTCAAACATGAGCTTAGTTTTTCTCTCCAACCTGAGCTCCACGCTGCATATGACCCGTGACCGGAAGCAAGCTTAACCCTAGCTTTAAATTTTACATTTGGTCAATTTCTACGGAAAGCTTTAAAACGGGGTTTTTGAGGGCGTAGAATCTAAGAAAAACCTTACTTTTATTGCTATTCTAAGAATAGCTAAGGTCCGTACTGCGTGTGACCCGTAGCTGGGGACTATGGCAGACCAATCTGAAAATATCAATGTTTACAAGAACGAGGCGGACTTAAGATTTAGAAAATGCAACTAAGTTTAGCATATTTGATTTGTTAGAAAAAATACATTATATATTGTCTTGACATGGCAAATTTGAAACATGCTAGTGTTTTTAAGTTCTTGCAATCAGACCTTGATCAGAGTTTGTAATGAACATTGAAAATAAAATGGGATAGCAGAAATTTGTCTAAGCCTGCTTTAATTCTTTAATTCATGTCTAACACATAAGTATGCATTTTCAGAAGAAATATCTGCCTTCTCTTAGCAGTGCAATGTTAACATTTGGTCAAAGATATGAAATTTCAAAGAATACTTTTTAAACTATCTCTTACACGTTTAAGTCTAACCATTTAATCGGAAAAGTGAGTGTACACTCTGAAAGAAATTAAATATCTTGATACTGAAAACAGGTCGCAAAACGTCAATCGTAAACTACTAAAACAAATGTTGTCGCAGAGGTTGTAAGTTAACGGGGGAATTTTTGTTTTTGTTTTACCTACAAAAGCAGGTGCGCAATTGGGTTTTAGTGCTATTAAAAGCAATCTCTTCAACTGAATTTTGTTTATTGTTTTTGTCCGTTTGATTCAACGATTTCACGTAACCAATCCCCAAAATATTACTTTTTGAAGAACTGAAGAAGTTTTTTTATTCGTCCTTCATTTTGGGATTCCGAGCGAAAGGTTAGTTTTATATTTTTGATTTAGATTTCCGCTTGACTATTTGATTTGTTATTTATTATTTGCGGTAACTCGAAGACAAAACTTAATCGCGTGATAGAATTAAGTGTTACAATGTTGCAAGAAACTAAGCGTAGCAGTTTAAAATTATACCAAAACAAAGTTTCTATTTAATCTATTATTTTGTGTTGATGTTGGATTTCGAAAAAGGAAAAGAGGAAAATTAATCGTTTCAGTTTTAGTTTGAGTATAGTTCAGGTTTTTCCATTAACGCATTAATGCATTTCATGTAGTATTTAGGTTGTCATTGACTAAATTTGCGACCGAATAAGAGTGTCAAAGTATTCCACACAGTAACTAATTGGTTGCTTTATATATTTAGATTTCGCTGCTGTTAAGTGCTATCATGCTGTTCTTGAAAAAATGGTTCTGGATCTTGCAACTGCTTCTGTTTCGCCCCATTTTCAATCTAGGCGAAAGCTTAGAGGGACTGCCCAAAGGTACACTGTGATGATAAACAGTTGCTGTTTATTGTTCTAGCATAAGGATTTTGGTTTGTTTGTTAGGTAGCCGTCATAATTAGCTAAATAAAATAATATAACTGAATTAACTGATCGATTTGCACATTTGGGATTATGGTTTGAATTACTTCTCTGAAACTTATTTCGGATTGGAGCAATTGTTTCATGTAAATCTTAAAGTAATGGGGATTCTTGGGAAAAGTCGGCAACAATGTCTACTGTAAAGTAGTGAATGTGCACTATATTAACTTACCGAACGAGCTATCTATTTGATTTAATGGCACTTTGGCTTAAACATAAACAGAACTTTTCGTACTTGCCATTTTCTCAAAGCCCTTCAGAATTGGTTAACTTATCACCAGTAATTTGACAGTAATAGTTATTACTAGTTTCTGAAGCTGTGAAATAAAACTCTCTGATCGAGCTATCAAAGTTACTTTACTTAGCTTTGATCATGTTACTCTGGTTGAAATGTTTGAACTCGACAATTTCGGTATAAATGTAATTCAAGTTGCATAATCTAAGGAATGCAACTGTACTTAGCTTGTGCATAATTGTAATCAGATAAGTTATTCATCGTTTATTGATTAGTGATCACTTCGTGATTACAACTTTGATTTCAAGTCTGAAATTAAAAAAAAAAAACAAAATCGAGTTGAAAGGTTTTCAAACATGTTGACTCTTGTTAGAGCAACTCTATTTAAATTTAACTAAGCTGTGATCAGATAAGTTATTGATCGATTATCAATTTCTGATCAGTTCGTGATAACATTTATCAGTTATATATCGATTTCAGAACGACTCAATTTTGAAATAAGTTCCAACTTGAATATTTCGGTATGAAAGTTATTCAGCTTGCTAAATCCAATGAATGTAACTTTATTTAGCTTATGCATAATTGGAAACAAAGAAGTTATTGATTGTTTATCGCTTACTGATCAGTTTGTGATTTCAAACTTTGATTTCAAATCTATAAATTCAAAAGTGGGCAGAAAGATTTCAAACGTGTCCAGTCATGTTAATTCAAATTCATTTAGATTTAACCAAGCTATAATCAGAGAAATTACTGATCGATTATCGATTTCAGATCAGTTCGCCATCACAACTTTGAAAT
>JASAND010012035.1:0-25476 GCA_030248195.1 Trissonchulus latispiculum
CAGTTGACTGGCATGGTTTATTTGACAACGGTGAGTTAAATGTTGAAGAGACTTGGGGAGATTTTTTCAAATATTATAGAAATTGCTGTAGAAATGTATGTTCCTAAGATTAAAACTAGACATATCCAAAATAAGCTTTTTTCGCCTACACTTAGGTCTAAAATTAACTGATAAAGAAATCTTTGGAAGAAATATAGAAACACTAAAGCCAATTCCTGATTTCACAAAATTTAAAACAGCGGCCAAAAATTTTACTTATATTATTACGTCAAAATAAGCATGTGGGGGAAGAAAATATTTTGCGCAGGAACGATCCTAAAGCCTTGTTCTCTTATGTTCGGTCTAAACTGATTTCCAAAGGATCAAGGCCTACCCTCATCTGTGAAGGCTCAGATGCTATAACAGATGCTGATAAAGCTAAAGCACTGAACGATCAATTTTTCGAAGGTATTTTACTAATTGACGACGACATAACCCCTCGCTTTTAATTTAGAACTTTTAGATAAAATTGACCAAATAGAAATCACAAAGGAACTTGTTGAAAATACCTAAAAAAGGCTCCGCTCAAAAATTACCTGGAATGATAATATACCCTCCTTGCTTTTAAGAAAATTAGCTCCCGCTTTGGCAGAACCGCTGCCCATAATTTTTCAAAAGTCTCTTAGTTCTGGTGTTTTACCATCGGCATGGAAAGATGCCAAAAGAAAGGATCTCCAGCAAATGCACAGAATTACCGGCCAATTAGCGTCACTTCAGCGTGTTGTAAAGTTCTTGAACAAATAATTAAACAACATTTAATGGCTTATTTAAATAAGCGTAGTTTAATTAACCAACACCAGCATGGTTGTAGAAATATGCAGTCGACTTTAACAAATTTGATCAAAACATTACATGGCTGGAACAAATCGAAGGATAGTGGTTATGCTACTCATTGTGTATATCTTGATTTTGCAAAAGCGTTTGATACCGTAAGTCATAAAAAGCTGCTTTTAAAACTAGAAAAGTACGGTATCAACGGACAAATTGTCGATTGTTTGAAAGCTTTCCTACTCGGTAGGATACAGAAAGTAAAAGTGAATAGCTCAGTTTCGGACTCCTTCCCAGTAGTCAGTGGGGTTCCCCAGAGTACAGTTCTTGGTCCTGTTTTGCTCCTGTTGTATATTAATGACATGCCTGAAGTCGTTGCTAACTCGAACATTAGTTTATATGCAGATGATGCCAAAATTTATATTGAAACAAAGGACCAAAATTCGGCAAGACTTCAGGATGACCTGGACCGAATCTGCAACTGGCCGCCACACCTAGAAAGCGAAGTCTGTCATTCTCGAAGTGTATGGTATTCGTATATGGTTGTGTTGCTGATTCTGACGTTACGGTGTACAACATGAACGAACCAGGAACCTTGTCTTAGTTAATAAAGTACCAGATTTGCGAGAATGACGCTATCATCTGACATGAAACTTTCATCGCACTGCTCAAAGATTAGCCAAAAAGCAAACAAGGTTTTGCCTTTATTTTCAAATCTTTTTGAATCAAGAAATCGTCAGTTTCTGGTAAAAATGTTTAATACGTATGTTCGTCCTATTTTAGAGTATAATTCATAAGCTTGGTCTCCTTATCTGCTTAAGGATACAGATTTGATTGAAAGTGTACAAAGAAAATACACAAAACGGATCCCAGGACTAAAAAATTTAAATTATAAGCAAACGATCGCTATATTAAAAATTGATTCTCTAGAATTGCGCCGCCTAATACTGGACCTAAAATTATTGTAAAAGATATGTCACAATCAAATTGCCCTACAGTTTGATGATTTTTTAGACGTGCACCTGAATATGGGTTACGTGGTCACAACTACAAACTGCGCCACAGCCTTTGCACAAGAGAATCTTCTAAAGCATTTTATTCAAATAGAGTAATTCCTGTATGGAACAGTTTGCCAAATTATGTCATCAACTCGGCCAGTCTAGCTGTATTTGAAGGGTCATTAAGGAAGTTAAATCTGTCAGAATTTCTCAGGGGTCGGGGTATCCAATAGCCAGACAAGTGGCTCCCTCCACCCTTTTCTGAAATAATACATTTCTGACTAATTACGAATACACTCATTTATTCTTATATGTTTTCTTTCTGTTCGCACTAACTTCTCTTTAGTACTAACTTCAAACTTACAAATCTGTGCAAGGTACTGTTGCTGGTGAGAATTGTATACTAGTAAACTAGTTCTCAGTAAATTGTTCGTTTGTCAGTGGTGTATGCTTTCAGAATAAACTCATTTGTTTGTTTGTTTGTATGGAAGGTCCAAATTCGGCTGGGGGCATAGGTGTACCTTGAGAAAAAGTTGGGGGAGGGAGGCATAGGTGTGTAAGGGGGGGGGTGTGGGGTGGGGCGGGACCCCTCCCCCATAAATTACGGAGGAAGGCTGCCAACCCCCCTAAAAAATTTTTGCTATCCCTCCCCCCATATCGGCGTGTCGGCCGACCCCCGCCCCTAAAAATTCCCCTCCCCCCAAATTGACTTTTGGCGACCCCCCTCCCCCTGTTTTAGCCAACCCCCCGTCCCTTTTTTTTCGAACCCCCTCCCCCACTTTTTTCGCCAGCCACACCTATGGAGGGAGGGGTAGCCGAAATTAGGGTGGGTGGGGTCCGGAAAAATCTAATTTGGGGGGGGTAAAAAATTTTTTGCTCAAAAATTTAGAAAAATTTCGAATTTTTACTAATTTTGAGGCAAAATTTTCAAAATTATAAGGGTGGGATCTGGCAAATTTGGGTGGGTGGGGTCTGCCTCCGAAATTTAGAGGGTGGGGTGGGGTCGGCACGGCACTTTTCCAGTTGGATGGAGGGGAGGGGTGCAGTGGCGGCGTCAGGGGGGGGGCGGGGGCCCCGGGCCCCCCCTTTGCGATTTGGGCCCCTCCCTTTGGGGTGTCGGGCCCTCCCTTTGCATAATTGAGTGTTTTTAAGAAATTTGTTTAAAAAACTCGGCAAATTTTTGCTAAAAACTGAAAAATTTTTGCTAAAAATCGAAAAATTTTTGCTAAAAATCGAAAAATTTGAGAATGTTTTGGGAAATGAAGGTAAAATGTGCCAAAAATTGGCAAAAATGTTGGATTTCCGAAAAAAAGGTCGCCGGATTCTTGGGTCGGGCCCCCCCCCCTACAAAAACCCTGGCGCCGCTACTGGAGGGGTGTCTTCCCCCACCCCTCCCCCAAGGTATGGCTGGGGGACCCACCAACATCATAGTTTCACCAGGGGGGTCGGCTGGAGGGGGGGCTACACCCTCCCCCCAAAATTTTCGACCACATTTGCTCCCCCCAAGAATTTTCGACATAAACCTCCCCCAACTTTCGGCTACCCCCACCCAACCGACCCCCCACCTTGGTTCTTTTTGGAGGCAAAAAGTTAGCTAAATTCTGCCCAAAAATGGTGATTTTCTGAAAAATTTCTCAAATTTTGACTCAAAACCGCTTGAAAACCGGCCGCAGCACATTTCGCTAGTCGACCACAAAATTTCCAGTCCTTACACCTCCCACAACCAAAATTTCCGGTGAAACTATGACCAAAATCCGAAATATGGGTTGAGGAGTCTCCCCCCTAAAGTGTACCCAAGTTTTTTCAACTTAAAATGCACCTTATTCGAAGAGATGACAAACAAACAATTGTTTTGAAAATGAGTGAGTTGAGAATTACATTTCTCGGAAGTCTTCGCGATTTCGAATCTCTTTTGTTCGTGGGCGGTTGGAAGCAGTTTCATGCATCTACTTAAGTTGTTTGAAAGCTTAAAAGCCGATTATTCACGGAAATTCAACAGCTGTTTTCATGAGCATAAGCTATGGTATATTTCAATAAATTGCAACTGAACATTAAGAGTAAGTAATTTCTTAATTATTAAAGTAAGTCGGACATTTGCGCCTGTGACGGTAACGTTTGGAATACTGTGGGAACCAAAATAGAAGTACGTTTGTTTGACCTTAAGATTGACCCTTTCTGCAAGACTGTTCAAAGAAACTAAAATCGAACTTGTCTTAATTGAGTGCAAATGGTCCGTGAAAGGTCAAATTCAGTTCAGCTGATGGCCCTGTAGTGTAGTTGGTTAGCATTTCTGCTCCGGAGTCAGAAGAGCCGTGGTTCAAAACCTGGCTGGGCCAATTCGTTACTTTCAATGGAGAGTGAAAAACTGAACCTTCCTTTTCTCTTCTCTCTTCTAGGTCCTGGTTTCGTGGGTACAAGGGTGCCTGACGCCCCCCGTTTGGGCTTGTCCTTGGTTTCTTCTTGGTCCACAAGCCCTGGTAGAAGCGCTACACTATAGTCCTACAGAATCACCTTTAGCATACCATAGAGGCACTCAGAGTACTACAGAGCCACCTGTACTATAAAGGCATTTTTGTGTCCTACGCAGGCTCTTTCGTGTCCTATTAAAGAAGAAAGAAAGTTGCGCACCACCAGGCGACCGAAAAAATCGGGCACCCGGTAGGACTCGAACCCACGATCTCATGCTTAACGCGCAGACGTTCTAACCAACTGAGCCACGGGTGCTTCAGTGGAATGAGCTTAAACCAGAATTCTAGTCCAATGTGTGCAACTTCCAACGCACAAGTGCACTACACTGCACAGTGCTACACTATAGTCGTACAGAATCGCCTTTAGAATACCATAGAGGCACTCAGAGTACTACAGAGCCACCTGTACTATAAAGGCATTTTTGTGTCCTACGCAGGCTCTTTCGTGTCCTATGTAGGCACTTTATGCATTATAGAAACACTTTGTGCTACGGAGGCAATGTTACAGTAGGGCGGAGATGCCTTACTATCATATTTATTTTTATCATTTAAAAAGATGCTTCATCAAAAATAAATAAGCGTTTAAGTATCTCGTTTTGGTCTCAAGTCTTTCTATAAGTCATAACTTGTATTTGAAAAATTATAAAAATTCTGTTTCAAAACTTCTAAAATTGAATTGGGTGGAGGTCTATCACGTGACTTCGCGATCACTATGGCGACCTCCAGCATTCTTTCAGTCAGTCTTGTTTGGTTTTAGCGCTGGTTAGCGGTCTCTTTTCGCTCTCTTCCTTTTTTTCAAAATTTATCACACTTATCTTCGCTTGTTGGTTGGGACAATCAGTAGATTTATAAATCCGGGTTTGGAGAGAAGTATCGTCTCCAGTTCGGCGATAGGCAGGAGGAGGCCTCCGCCAATTAATTGTATATATGCCCGATTCTCTGCTGTTTCCCTATTATATTTATATTATTTATGCCCGTTTCACTGCCTTTTCTGGATTCCAATATTTTGTAAGTATTGTGAAATGTGCATAATTATAAGAATACGCCACTAGGTGAGCTCTGTCTTATCAGAGCAAAAACTAAGCAAAAACTAACTTATCAAAGCATACTTTGCACGCTAACGGCCCACCCCCTCAAATCAGACCCTAGTGACCCCCGCCTGCAAGTCAGTACCAAGTGGAAACGGGGGTTTCTCACTCGCTCTATGTTCCTGAGCTTAAGCTCGTAAACACAAACAGTGTGTGTGTGTGCGAATTTTGTGCCTGCTGCGAGCTTTAGAACACAAACATAGCGCTCCAAATTCTTTGAAGTGATGGGTCTGATTTGCAGGGTGGGGGGGGGGTGGGCCGTTAGAGAGCAGAGCATAGTGTTTGCTCTGATAACATAGAGTGTGCCTAGTGGCGCACTCTTATATATGTACATGTGGTATTATGTACTTAAATGTTATTGTCGTTATACTCCCCCTCTTTTATTAGTAAATTTATATCAAGGCCACTTGGCCAAAGCTAAGTAGCTAAGTACTGTGTATAATTTAAAATTAAGGTGAGTCTAAATTTGAAGAAAGAATAGTAGATTCGTGAAGAGTGTGTGATTTTAAGATCCCTAAATTGACGAAAGCGAAAGCGAAAGTGACCGTTAAATTTATTTCCGAAGGACAACACTATGCAAACCTAAACAGACATTCCAAAATAAAAAGACCGTGTTCAATACTCAAGGGTTCCCCCCCGTCCTCCCGAACCAAGCTTCAGTACCCCTGGCGCTCCTGAGGCTTCTTAGGAACTGATGATGATGAAATTGAAAAATGACCGATTGTTCAGAAATGTCAGCCCTTTTTATATACAAAAACTAATTTGTATATTGTACGAAATTATAATTTCTGGATAGCACAATTTGGAAGCCAAAACTTATGCACAGAAGGAAGCTAGCTAAATTGCTAAGCCAAGAACTTTACACATAAGGAGCAAAAGAAATCTTAAAGGTTTCAGAGAGTTTGAACGAATTCTGTTTTCTGAATTCTGAATTCACCTATTTCCACAAATACCCTCCTTATTGAAGCCGCCGGTCCCCGCGCGGCATCGTCACAAAATTAGAAGGATAAAATTAATGGGTTAGTCTAGGTAAAATTAATGTTAAAGCTATTGGTTTCTACAAGAAGTACGGGTAAAAGTGGGGACTCTCCACGGTGGGATGTACCCACTGTCAGACTAGGGATCTGGAATACCATCGGTCCCAACGACACGGAAGTAAAACTAGCGCGTCTTGCCACCGCACCACAATACAAAAATAATCGGAAAGTAACTGGTAACCGCACGAGAGCAGGAGCGTCGCAAGTAGAGGTAACTGAGTCAAAGGCGCAACAGCGCCGCAGTATTTTCCCAACCCATAGACAAAACCACTTTGACTGAATATCCCTATTTTATATGCCCCGGGTTGTGTATTTATCGGGACAAGATACGTGCACTTAAAACATTCCCTGTCACCCAAATACGAAAAAGCACCAGGAAACAGTGAAGAAATACAAAAATAAATCACAATGACACAGTGATTAAAGGCACAGTTAAAACACACCAACAACCAGACCTAGTGTCCGAAGCAGCAGAAGGGTGGGACGCCACCTACAGCTCTTCATCATACCAGGCAAACGGCCGCAGTCCCAGATGGAGAAAAGCCGACGACAGCACCCGCACCCCGCACCCCGCACCCAGGACAGCACAGACCACCCTTGGCACCAACCCAGTTCCAGTCGCAGTAACTTAGCACGTCCGGATCAATTCACATAGACCGCCGGTAGACAGTTATCTAAACCAAAAGGCGCCAGGCACAAAAAGCAGGGGCACAACGGCACGGGTGGGCCGCCACTCAGGCGTCTGATAGACATCCAAAACGAAGCCAAGACGATCCGGAACAACCAAGGGAAGCCCGAAACAGAGTCAAAGTGTCCAGACCAGCAGATGAACCGGCAGAAAAGAACCGCCAAGGCCACAAAAACCATGCCTGGGCAGCTGCCAATCAGAGCACTAAAAGGGAATCTCAAAATCTACTCTTTAAACACGGTCGCCAATTTGTATAATTTAAAATTAAGGTGAGTTGAATTTGAAGAAAGAATTGTAAATTCGTGAAGAGTGTGTGATTTTAAGATCCCTAAATTTGAAGCGAAAGTGACAGTGAAATTAATTTCCAAACGACAACACTATTAGTATAAGCAAACGAAAACAAACATTCCAAAATAAACAGACCGTGCTCAATACTCAAGGGTCAAGGGTTCCCCTTTCCTCTTGAACTAACCTTCAGTACTCCTGGCGCCCTGAGGCTTCTTGGGAAATTGATGATGATGAAATTGAAAAGTGACCGATTATTCAGAAAAGTCCCCCCTTTTATATACGAAACTAATTTGCATATTGTACGAAAGTATAACTTCTGGATAGCTAAATTTGGAAGCCATAACTTATGCACAGAAGGAAGCTAGCTAAATTGCTAAGCCAAAAACTTTACACATAAGGTACAAAAAATCTTAAAGGTTTCAGAAAATTTGAACGAATTCTGCTACGCTATTTCGCCTATTTCCACAACTGTAGCTAAGTCACAGATATTTTTGTTCGGTAGGTAGGATCCCCCAAGGGATTTATTGGGGTTGTATTCTGGTCGTAGTTGGGGCTGAGCTTAAGTTTCACGGCAATTTCTGGCGTATTCTAGTTGGCGAGCCTTGTCATTAGGCCGATCTGGAACCAACTCCAGTCAAGTTTGCGTATCTATTCTCTCGCTCACAGCACCCAAGTAAAGGAATTTGGTCGCCCAACTCAGTCTCTGGGGCAAAGTTTTACAGCAACCTTTAAGCCTGGTTCACACTGGTGTCTTATGTCTTATGTCTTATGTCTTTTGTCTTATGTCTTGTGTCTTAAGGCGTTCACACTAATGTTTTATGTCTTATGTCTTTTTGTCTTAAGACAGACTTGGGCCAGGCTCAACTTTTGTCTTATGTCTTACGAGATAAACCAATTACATTACAGCTAGTCTAGTCATTGTCAAGTTGATTGGCTGAAAGATTCAAATGTGCTGCCTAAGACAAAAGACATAAGACAGCAGTGTGAACGGTTCTGTCTTAAGACAAAGAACATAAAACATGAGACATAAGACAAAAGACAAAAGACATAAGACAGCAGCGTGAACCAGGCTTTAGTCCCTGAACAGTTGCAGTTTGAACTGAAATTAATTCAACATAGAGTACAAACGAAAGTAAAAATGATTGCCAATGAAAGACTCACGTGATATCTCCAACCAATTGTCGTCTAGATGTAGGTCAAAGTCAAATTTTCACTGTTTGTAAGTGCAAAGTGGAGTTAGTCCTTTACTGTTACATATGTAACGAAATTCCTTAAACTTGGATTAATGAAATCAGGGGTCTTGATTTCTATTCAAAATTTCAAGCTTTGAGGACTGGTGGATTCGTTACACAATCTAACGGCGTCTTCCGAGAATACTTAGGTCAAAGGCTTCCTTGGTTGGTTTTCCAACAATGGCGTCTTGACTGTTAGCCAAACTTTAGGGGTCAATTGAGTAGTCAAGGGTAAATTTTGTGCGTTTTGGATTATGCAAATTAGGATGCCGTTACTTATGCCCGATCTGTCGAATGCGTCCTAGCTTGGTTATCAGAAAATCAGCAATAGATTATGTTTTCCACACCGCAATACCTTTAATATATAGCTGAGTAATGATAATGAGACAACAAAGAGAATCAAATATAAACAGGTGAATGCTAAGATACTACAAGTATTGGAGTAAATAGGGTCAGCACAGAACAAAACTATAGACAAAAGCAAATTATCTGGTATAGTTAACTACAGTTAATGAATATTACAGAAGCATAACATCGGCGGTAACTATCGTTTAGTGCAAAGGTTCAGGCTCAATCTTCCCAAGTCAAACTTTGTATGTATTAGAAGCTCGTACACCAAATTATTAATCTGTTAAATCTTACTGATCTAACCGAATTATTTATAAAGCGGACTTTGACCCTTAAAAATTTCAAAGCACTAAACTAAAGCAATCCAATTAAAAATGTTAAATTTGAATTATCAAAGATATGGCATGAAGGCTTGAAAATTGCAGCTATTTCCACAAGAGAGCCGCGGGATGGCAAAACCGTCCGTTTTTGGTTAAGTTTTCAGCTATCATCGAAATAATCGTAATCGTTAGAAGGATGAGGATAAGCTAGGCACAGTCCTCCTGGCAGGTGTGCTGCTTGTTAATATTCAGCAGTTTCTGTTCTACATAATACCTATTGAGATGATTGATGTGGCAGAGGCATAAGGTGAATCTAGTTACCAAAAAGAGTCCACACCACAATAGTCACCAGAATGCTGGCTGACTCTCGGCTAGGCAGGCAGCCGTTCAGTCTTGTAGGGATTGCCAATCGCTTATAATAAATTAATAATTTAATCAATTAGATCAAGCCCGCTGATATGGGGCACTCTGGCAATGTCAAGGATCTTCGAACCTGAATCAAATGGGTTAAAACCATTAATACATAACATTGCAAACGGTTTTAAACCTTGCAAATATTGTACCAAAACTATCCTATCAAAGAGCAAGTAAATGAGAAAGAAGAAACTCATGTACCATGTACCATAAATTTGTGGCTTCCTTGAAACTTGCGAATTGCAGCTGGCTTTCTCGTAAATATTTATATTCAGTCATGTTCTAATAGGTAACCTACGACTTTGAAACGCAGTTTCCGCAGGTGATATCTAAAGGCCGACTTAAAATTGTATTTCATCGTTGAATATTAAACCTTGTTAAAATCAATGATATATTGGGACATTCGATAAATAACTGGCAAGTAAATATGATTTCAAATTCATGATACCTGCAATTTTGCTGCACACTACAGATAGTGGAAAAGTGAAACGGTTTTCACTGATATTTTCGAACATTTGCCCGAAACATGAAATCGGGTTCAGGAATGTAACAAAAGAAATACGTAAGCCGTAATTTGCAGCAAAGTTGGCAGGCAATTCATATGCCCACGAAAAATGCTCAGGGAATACTTTGAAAATGCTCAAAATGCTGTATACGCCTACAAATGCTCTATAGGACTGTAAAAATGGTAAAAAACATTATCAGAATGCTGTATTCGAAAAAAAGACATACAACAAATAACTTTCCTAGTGCTTTATAACAATCAGAAATAGCGAAGTACTCAACAAATATTTCTTCCGGTTCTGTTCATACTAATGAATACAAATAAAGACTGGCTTTTTGTTGTGTTGTCTTGCATAACCGTTTATAACAAACATTTGTTTGTTGTACCTTCATTACATTCTGTTGTTGTGTTCTCTAACATAGCCGTTTATAACAAACGTTTGTATTTTCTATAACTTATAACCACTGCATATAAAACATCTCAGACCTTCGCAACCCGTCTGACCCGTTTGCCCGTGTTCTCATACTAACTAATAGAAATAAACGCTGGCTTTTTTCACGGGTCTATATACGCGCGACCCGTCTCTGCCTTCTTTTGATTCTGTTGTTGTTGTTGTCTGATTTCCAACGTACACTATACAAAACACCTCAGACGTTCGCGACCCGTGTGACCCGTTAACCCGTGTTTTCATACTAACTAATAGAAATAAACACTGGCTTTTTTCACGGGTCTATATACGCGCGACCCGTCTCTGCCTTCTTTTGATTCTGTTGTTGTCTTATTTCCAACGTACACTATACAAAACACCTCAGACGTTCGCGACCCGTGTGACCCGTTAACCCGTGTTTTCATACTAACTAATAGAAATAAACACTGGCTTTTTTCACGGGTCTATATACGCGCGACCCGTCTCTGCCTTCTTTTGATTCTGTTGTTGTCTTATTTCCAACGTACACTATACAAAACACCTCAGACGTTCGCGACCCGTGTGACCCGTAAACCCGTGTTTTCATACTAATAGAAATAAACACTGGCTTTTTCACGGGTCTATATACGCGCGACCCGTCTCTGCCTTCTTTTGATTCTGTTGTTGTCTTATTTCCAACGTACACTATACAAAACACCTCAGACGTTCGCGACCCGTGTGACCCGTTAACCCGTGTTTTCATACTAACTAATAGAAATAAACACTGGCTTTTTTCACGGGTCTATATACGCGCGACCCGTCTCTGCCTTCTTTAGATTCTGTTGTTGTTGTCTTATTTCCAACCTACACTATGCAAAACGCCTCAGGCGTTCGCGACCCGTGTGACCCGTTAACCCGTGTTTTCATACTAACTAATACGAATAAACACTGGCTTTTTTGCACGGGTCTATATACGCGCGGCCCGTCTCTGCCTTCTTTAGATTCTGTTGTTCTGTTGTCGTTCATAGCCGTTTTCAACAAACGTTTGTTTTTTGTATAATTTGCAATCACAGTATACAAAACACCTCAGAGGTTCGCGACCCGTGTGACCCGTTAACCCGTGTTTTCATACTAACTAATACAAATAAACACTGTTTTTTGCACGGGTCTATATACGGGCGGCCCGTCTCTGCCTTCTTTAGATTCTGTTGTTGTGTTAACATTAGTAAAAGCTACTTTTTGTGGTGAAGTTTCTCATTGCATAGTTGGAAGATATCTATAATTTCATGAAAACACATTAAACAAGTAATAGTACGCTTTCATTATTCCAGGAGAGTTCGCCCGTACGACCCGTCTACCCGTATTTCTATGTTTAACATTAGTTGAAATACGGGTTCCTTGAACGGGTCACATATATAGAACCCGTATTGAACCAATATTACTGAAAGCTACTTTGTGTGGTGAAGTTTCTCATTGCAGAGTTGGAAGATATCTATAATTTCATGACAACACGTTAAACAAGTAATAGTACGCTTTGCTTATTCCAGGAGAGTTCGCCCGTACGACCCGTCTACCCGTATTTCTATCTTTAACATTGGTTGAAATACGGGTTCCTTGAACGGGTCAGATATATAGAACCCGTATTGAACCAACATTACTGAAAGCTACTTTTTGTGGTGACGTTTCTCATTGCACAGTTGGAAGATATCTATAATTTCATGACAACACATTCAACAAGTAATAGTACGCTTTGATTATTCCAGGAAAGTTCGCCCGTACGACCCGTGTACCCGTGTTTCTATGTTTATAATGGGTTAAAGTACGGGTTTCTTGAACGGGTCACATATATAGAACCCGTATTTAACAAACATTACTAAAAATTACTTTTTTGTTAGAAACAACATTTCACTGTATATTTGTTTCATTTCTATAACTCCGTAAAAATACATTAAAGTTGAATGATAGTAATATATTGATAACGACATATTGACGGAAAACAATATATGTGCAGTCATGGATACTGAAGGCAATGAAAAAATGTTTACATGAGAACATGGAGTTTTGTCAAGGCAATAGATAATTGTTCCATGCCTTACTATCCTTATCCATCAATCTTCTTCGTTATTCAGTATCCGAGATTATACTAAAACGCAATGGAAATACTTAGAAGCTACAAGCACAATAGCAAAACATATAACAAGGTTGACCAGAAAACATCTAAATTTGGTAATTTGGCTGGACCTTTCGCAAAAACAAGCCAAATCCATTACTTTGAGGACCCATGGACAGGTTTTCGGCTAAGCTTTTAAACACCCTAGTTTCGCTGCTCTACGCCCTACAAGTAAGTTCCAATAGGCGATACTTTGTGATTGTTTTTTAAAGGTTTGAGAACAACAAGATCGCCAACAACAACAAAATCAGTGGCGGATCGGATCCCACAGAGCAGATAGCAACGTTTTCTCATCAGTCTTGGGTAGACGGCATTAAATGACGTATTTATTACCCTAAACCACCAACCTAGTCTTCCAACTAGGGCAACTGACTCCCCCGAAGTCTTACTACTCCCTGATAGCGTCCGGCAGGGTCTAGTATGAAGTCTGGTGGGTGACTCTAAAATGCCGTTTTAAAGGTTAAAACGTAGTTTTTTGTGTTTTTCAGTGATTATAGCTTATTTGCAATTGCTTTGGCACAGAAATTTTGGACTTCGAATGTTGGCGGTAAATGAACCCTGGTTCCGCGACCTATGCACTGCCGAAAATTCGAACTTCGGTCATGAACGTTTTTGAGACCATTTCGGGTACCTTCACTTAAAGGTTTGCCCTCAAGGCATGCAGAGGGCCTAGCGGCTGAAACTCACAGGCTGAAATGTGCAGATGTGCAGCTGTCACACGCAACAAAATAGGTATTTGCGACTTTATTGTGAGTCAGGGTGGGCTAATTTATTGCCCAAACTTTGGATGATTCCTTTTGTGGTTAACCTTGCTGTATGTGTTTAATTAGTACCTCCTCGTGATAATCAAAATAATGGAATTTAACGATTACTCCATTCCGTGCAGAATGGCACTTTTCTGCGCAAGGTAACAAACTTTCAATCAATTCACTAATACTCAATTCAAGAAACAAGTAGTGACATTTTGAATCAGCAGCATGCAAACAAAAACACAATATTAGAGACCCGGAAACGAACGATTCCTGAAGTGCTTATGTTGTTGAACTTCGTTCATGAACGTTTTTGAACCCACTTTGGGGTACTTTCACTTAAGGGCCTCCTTCAAGGCACACACAGGGCCTGTCGGCTCAAACTCACAGGCTGAAATGTCCACATGTGCAGCTGTACCCACGCAACAAAATAGGTATCTGCGACTTTCTTGTATGTCAGGGTGGCGTAATTATTTGTGTTAACATTTTGAGTGATTTTTTTTCCTGGTTAACCTTGCTATATATGGTTAATTAGTACCTCCTCGTGATAATTACAACAATATAATTGCGTTGTTGCAAAATGTATCCACTACCCCCAGCACTCATAAACGAAATATCTCTATAGCGAATGGTCAGATCTGAATATAGTAGTCAAACAAAGTGATTATCTAGGAATGAACAGAAACTACATGTTTCCAAACAAGTTAACGTTAATAAATCTAAGTTTACAAGTGACAAAATTAGATTACGGCCTAAGGTCACCGATGTGAGCGGTCGTACACACGACATTTGTAGTCGGCGACCATTACCACTACGAAAACATCTCTACATGTGCAGGTGTGAGTGTATTTGGAGGTGTTCTATTACTGGCAAATTGTATTCTGACTTGATGAAACTTGTATTATTTTTGTTTGTAACAAATTTTTCTGACAAGAAAAAGGTGATTTACTTACATTACTGGATTCTGATATAAATGTTTGTTCTTTTTCTGCGTTCCAACATCCGATTCGTCGGATTCGGTGTCCAGTGTATTCGGGGTCCATTGAGTACATTCTTCAGTGACCTCAGTCTCATTACTTTGTGCCGTTCTAGACTGGTTTCCTCTCCAGCTAAAATAAGATCAAAAACCAAAAATACTATTTGTAAAAATAGCTAGTGAGCTGAAATAGAAATTAGAGTTCAGTTAAATATGATGCTGTTTCTATTAATGTTTAAGCAACTGCATTTCCTATATATTAAAAACTAATAATTTTGTTGTTTTAGGTGGGTGCGTTTACTTCGTGGTTCAATAGTAAAAAATAACGCTCATCTACAAACAACACCTTTGTAAAATATGTACTTCAAGATAGTTTTATCATTAGAATAACAACAGAATGTAAAGTTTACAATAAAGTTAGTTAAAATTAAACAATAGCAATACATTCAGTTGACGTATGTTGATGTTTGTTGTTCGGTGTTCTGACTTATACAACTTAGTATGCTTCCAACAAATCTCGATATTGTGAATATAGATTTATGTTTCAACACTTATAAACATAGTTTTACAACAACTTAGTCCTACACAATTTGTTAAGAATATCCCTACTCTATAATGATTACTATTTAAACAAATAATGCTAACATTATTCGTAGGATGAATAACCTCAGAAAAATCGTGATACAGAATGGGTCTATACACTTATATAGGAGTGCTGAATACAAAGGATGAATACGGATAGAAACCGAAGTACGTTATTACTGACAAAAAACAATTTAATTCTAAGCATTACTTTCTCTTTTCAATGTTACAGTTAAAATTAATTGTTTTATGTTTGTGTTTAGAACTATTCTAAATAATTTTTAGAAATAATAATTAGAATTTCTAATCATTCATTTACCCTATAATGATGTAGGAAAAGGATTTCTAGAAAAAACGTTGTTTTCATTACAGGTCTAGTATAGTGAAAATGAATGTCCATCCACAACCAATACGAATTTATACCATGTAATGTAAATCCGTTTTACTTTACGGCAACACATATGCACAAATAACCAACAACTTAAAGAAATCGTTGAAATAAAGTCTAGTACTGGAGATCTAATACATATCTCCATGATTAGGAATTTCTATAATTCTAATATTATTATTTAAACGTCTACAGAAGGCGTATACTGTAGTTATGAATTTGTTTTTGAGTCTGGGATCTTATTTACGTCTTATGTCCGATAGAAAATCCAGCATGAACTCTAACTCTCTAACTAACTAAATAGAAACACTAACTAATCACTATCTAGAACTCTATTCCAGATAAAGAAGGCGACGTTGAGTCGCTTCTATCGTATTTCTTATCTGGGAATATTACACTAAGACATCTACACATAATCTGGACTTGTTTACATACCTTATATCTGGATTTCTATTACCGATAAAAACGGCTACGTTGAGCCGCTTAAGTCTTTCTGTTTATCTGGGCCTACTACAGTAACTACAGTAAGATGCTAAATATGCATAATGTAGATTTGCTTACGAGATAGAAAACGTGACATGATGTCAAATTCAAAAAAGACATGACATGGATTTCTAGTCCAGATACAAATAGCGACGTAAAGTGGCGTTGTAGGCAAATTATAAGTACTGTGTCAATTGTTGTTCAACATTGTTTACATACTACGTACGTACGAACTCACAAACAACATGGAACGGTACACTCTAATCTGGAATTCTGTCTACGTATATATCAAATTAGCTGATAGTCTTATCAAAAATGTATATATTATAATGTGTTATTGGTATTTTTAAAACGTAATGTGACTGACACGTTACTATTAACACAAAAAGAACACGACAATTGCCATGACAATGTTATCTAAACAATCTATAACTAATATCATATGACTCCATACATCTTTTCCGATTTACGCACTTTTTGTTTATAACTACGTAACTATGTTTCGAATAAAGAAATAGAAATACAACGTCTAATGAAGTCTAGATTTCGAAACTCTTCCTATAAATAAGGATGTAAATGAAATATAAACTTCGAATAATTAACATGCGCATTGCTGCTATGCGTTGCTCATCACCTGGTAGACTTATCAGCTATAGACTCACTGTAGCGGTATAAATCACCTCATTCTGTTGGATTACGGTTCTTCTTCTTCGGATTGCGATTCACCATTGCTTGATTAATGCTCAAAAGCAGTAACAATCCTTCTGCGTTGTGAGCAATAATCAAAACAGTGAATCAAACTAACCGTCAAAGCAGAACTTATCTAGAAAAATAAATAGAAATCATCTTTAGCAACAATGACAACAAAGAAACCTTATGGATCATTAGATTCTTGTGTTGTAGGATACTCGTACGGAGAGAAGTCAATAGTACAAGTAACCGTATTGACACTGAGGTCATAAATATTATGACAGCACTACTACATACATAGCCGAAGAAACAGATTCAGCAATTAGTCTATTTGTTATCCTCTTAACACAATTAGCTCAAATGTAAATTCTAATTGCACCACATTTAGATAAGTTTAACGAATCATGTATACATCGTTACAACGCTCTTGATGTGCTGTATTGAATGGTATAAAGCAGTTTGCAACAGCTTCCAGTTATAAAAATTATCACTTTAAACATTCACAACTATTAAAAGAAATGCCACGTTGCATAGGTTGTTCTATGGACCTTGTATTGACGGAAGCCGCAACAAACTGTCTTACACAAATAAATACAGCACATGAACACTATTACTACGATGTATGATGCTTTATAGCTGTGTGTATGTATTACAATAATCCTTTCAAGTTCAGGATTTTGTGTTGCAGTTTATAATGAAAAATATATAGCGATTATTCAGTGTATTTATTACTGTGCATTTGTATCAAAGTAGTTGTGTATGCGCAGCAGTAACACATTGGATTGTAAGTATAATATGCAAAAGTTTACACGAAACTTTTTCTAATCAGCACATCAAACATTGCTTCAGGTCATTGTTTTAGATGATTCAATACATTACACGTTTGTGACAGAGATAACGATCTGGACTGCATTTGGAGTAATCCAAACAATTAGAGAGCACAAGTGTACGGGGAAAAATCGTAACGTTTTACCCAGGAAACAAATGGGCTCTCTCTGTGTTTGAATAGCAATTAGCAATAGCAATAACCAACCAATTATTAACGAAGTTACCACAAAACAGCTAAAAACATTAATGTAAATTATTTACATTTAGTTTGCCTGACCAATCCTTATCTTGCATCCGTTATCTTCTTAAATATGAATAATCTGAATTAAAAAATGAAAGTTTCCTTATTAACCAAATGTACCTATACCAAACTTGAAGAAGTGATGCGAGTGAATGCTACTACAAATGCATTGACTACAATATCCGTCTTCCAATCTCGTATACTACATACATTAATAGCAATGCCTGAAATGAATAGTTTAAAGGTGTTGCTATACAAATAATATAATTCAAACAATTGCAGAGTGTACATGCAAGAGTTAAAATAGTATATTCGATTCCCCGGGATGTGTTCTGGCTTGGCGGGTGATTTTTACGTTGGCAACAAATTCACAAGAGAAAATGTACTTTCTGCGTCTTGGTAAAAAGCCTCTGGCAGAAACACTACGGCAAAACATGGATCACCTATGTGATCGAAACATACCTAAACGCTAACGGTTAATTTGAATTCTAGCAACCAAAAAGCTATATCCGCAAGACTTTCGGGTTAAGAATCCTTGTAATAAAGTTTTGGGTCAGTTACGTGTCCCCGACTTAGGTCACGTCGCTGTATGCAAAGTCACGTGATTCCTGCAGATGCGTAATTATTTCATGAAATTCTTTGTTCTGTGCTGAATACAGGAACATAACACAAAAAATAAATCCATTTGTAGCATCGTGCTATTAATAATCATGGTCAAGCATATTGGCCTCCGTTCCAACTTTGGACGCAGGTTCCGAGAACCAAATTTTGAAGTTCTCTCTGTGCGAAATAAACTTGATAGTACAAATGTTTTTACATAATAACAGTATGAACTATATATCCTGTATTTATGAGAGAAAAAATTGCGTAGGTGCGTCCTCAGATGACATCCATCGATCATCGTATTTTTGTGAACAAGTGATTTTGTTCGTAAATTCGTTCAGAAAAGAAAAATCACAATAATTTGATATTAACCGCACTAGACAACGGCTACCGACATTACATTTGCACCATATGTAGACGGAGTCACTACCGTTCCACAAGTACCAAAGTTATTCGCTCGTCGTTCATGTGCGAAATTACAAATGTTGGTGACCCTCACTTTCACAAAACTGAAACTGGAAACTACAACATTGACGTTTGTACATGATAAATAAGTTTCTTTTTATAATTTCTGCAGAACATCGTTGATATATATTTGTGTCTGTAAAAACTTAGCTATAATAAATTATGAGTTAGGATCAATAGGATAGAAATGAAACGTATAGATTTCACTGGGTTATATCTTTCGTCAACAGCTACAGGTTAATACTGCATTCGCTGATAATACCAACTGAGAATGCAGTGCATACTGAAGATATCGAATCGTATAACGAAGAGAAATAGTCTTTAAAAAAGGGAAATATTGCTTGGTTTTTTATACGAAATGTATGAAATTTGTACAAACTTAAATTACCGGACGAAAGTAGCCTAAAAACCGGCCCGCATCGACTCGCTAAAAGTTTACTTTGAGTCTACACGTATGGTATTATTGTAGCTTTAAGTGGCGAATATGTATACAGGATTTGACAAATATATCTCTAAATATAATATACAAAACTATTCTGCCTAGAACAATGGAATCCGAACGTGAACCCAACTGGTGATTTTTATCGATTTACGAGGTGTATAAATGTCTGTCAAAGAAACGAGTATGCTGCCAATTCTATTAGGAAATAAAAAAAAATTGTGTGAAAATATTTTACCACTTAACATAGGTAACATTTTGTCCGTATAAAGATCTTACCCAAACTATATTATGACAAAATAAAGAAAAACACATGCCCTGTGTACAGTGTAATGAATATACACCAACAACACAACCATTAAGATGAAAATAATACATAAACATAAGTCCTATAAAAGCTATTAAAAACTGTCGTATGCATGAACAGTAAATCTAAGTGAATCCTCAATAAAGTTATGGTTTAAGAGTTATACAGATAGATCAGGAACTTGTAGAATAGATTTGATTAAAAGACGACAGACAGGTATACTGATTAACCTGCGCTATATGCTAAGTTCGTTATGAGGCAACGGCCATATATTGATTTCCGTACTCTGTAGGTTGTATGTCCTAAGGAATTTATCGCTTAAACCGAATGTCAATAGTTTCTCATGAGAGTGGGTTAGTGTCGAATGGGAAGAAAGACATTAGGATGGGAAGAGCCGATAAAAGCACAGTGACCACAAAAACCATACAAGAACGCAGTTAAGTAATTATGCCTACGCATACAACTACAATAGATCTGGAAAAATAAGACTGCTTATTAAAAACAGAAATAACTAGTTAAGTACTAAGCCTACGCATACAACTACAATAGATCTGGAAAAATAAGACTGCTTATTAAAAACAGAAATAACTAGTTTGTTTTTGTGTAGGCTGTGAACTTTGCCTCAAAGCCAAATACTTAATCACACTGTCTGCAAGGAAACTGCCTACTTTGTCTAACATAAGTAATAGAAATACTTGTTATGTGTAAAACGGCCTTACGGCAGTGTTCATACGTTTTTGGCCAAAAGCCAAACAATGTAGACTTATGTGGAAACGCTCCATGCTAAGTTAAGCTTATCTGGGAAACTAGTTCCGGGAATCTCCTGTTCGTGTTGGCTATAGGCCAAGCCGCCTACAGTAATCTCAGCTAGCTCTGTGCAGCACCGTATCTGGGATAGCTGTAGTGTGGATTTAACAAGACTAGAATTAGAATAAGTACAGAGATTCCATGACTGTGCAGAAAATAGTGGCCAGGAGCACAACAAATTATTTCAACTGAAATTATAATAAGTTTTCTGAATGCCAACAATATATATCACAATAGATAATTTTAAACTGTGAATATATTACGTAGTAACAGGCTCTAAAGAGATTACTTAGTTTATGCCTAGTTAGTTGTTAAAAATTAATTAAACAAAAGAAACTATTTCTATTATTGTGTATTATATTTATGGAAATGTGAGCCGTTTGTAGGAATTATACCTCAACTACATCTGAATGCAAATTGTTGGTACTTATGTGTATTACGTTGATGTATAACGGTTTTCATGCAAACAGACACAGCAATTGTCATAGCTAGCCTTTCAGAAGAAAATCGTTGATTGATTTTCAAAAAGTGTTTTATTTCGTTAATTTTTAGCTTGCAACTTTAGATTATACTGAAACTGAGCTAGCGAATGGCTGAATCGAAAAACGGATTTTAGATTCGTGCTCAGCGCCCCGGAAACCCCTGTATGCAAGTTTTCAACAAATTTTTTCAAAAATGTTTCGATTCCCTTTGCTCTTTTATACCAAACTAGAATTGAAAAGTTTCAGTTTTAGTCGGCAATCCAATATTATTTCTTAACTATTATTATTATTATTATTAACTCTTGACTGAAACGGAAACCTGTAATGTACAGCCTAGGGTTGTGTTGATGATCAGAAATCAAAAATCAAAGTTAATTTTGATGCGGTTTTTGATTTTTGATTCAAAATCAAAAAACAACATTATTGAAATTTGCAGGTGAATCAAAAATTAGAATTGCAACATTTAGCACATGCATCAAAAATCAAGAATCAAAATGTTTGCTTCTAAGCGAATCAATCTTTTTTTGATTTTTGATTTTTGATGCAGCGTCTTCTTTTCCCAGCTATAATGCCCAGCATGCATAAGTGTCTTACTGCACTAATAACGAGCTATCTGTTGAAACGTGATTAGCTGATATTTCATCAGTTCTTATGTATTTGTACATTTATAGGGTAACCCATTTAAAATCTTGGAATATTGTTCATCGCCGCAATTTCCGCTATTGCTAATGCGCTGTCCTGTTTTGTTTTTCAAGTATGGTGGATAAGCAGTAATGATTTAAAGGCGATGGGTGATTGTTCCATCGACGACCGCTTTTGTATAATTTGCAGTGATATAAGTATGATAAGTGATATGGTATAAGCAGTGATCGCTCTGTCAGGGTGTGACTCCGCCCCTTTGCACATTTCCCCCCGAAAAACACTACACCGTTGTGGAATTCCGCCCGCAAAAATTACACCGGTATGAATTTTCCCGGGGGAAAATTTTGATCCGCCAAAATAATTATCATTACAGTTAGACTTAGATAGTAAATTACATCTAAATACATGATGAATAAAATTTCCTGAAAAATCAAAAATGTTGTATGATTAAGTAGGTATAATTGAAATTAAGATTTTTAAATTAATTTAAATCTAATGTTGAATTTTGTAAGCTTTTCTTGCACCTTTTCCTAAGGAAATATAAAACCATTGACAATTAAGTAGAATTCAGCTTTTGCTAAACATACGGGCCTAAGGGGGTATACTAAATACACTGATTGAAAAACTTCCGTTTGCGCTCAATCGTAGTAATTAACTGGGTTCCTTCAAAGTAGTTAAGGGGGTGGGGGGCTACGAATTTTACTAAAAGCTCGATGTTGCAAAAGCTAGGTAGTTTTTTGCCACATAATAGTATTAGGTTTAGTGTAAAATAGGTTAAAGTTTGAAAGAATTCCATGCAACGTAGCGTCCTGCGGATCCATCAAACGTTGGTCTTGTCGGTTCAAAGCTGGACATGATACGTACACAACAGAGATGAAACCGGGTCACTATTTACTGACCCGGTGACCCGGTGACCCGGTCGACTCCTGACCCGGTGACCCGGTGACCCGGTATTTTTGAAAATTCAGGTTTAAGCTTGGAAAAATTAAAAAACTTATATTGGAATGCAGTGAGTGTTTTTGATCTTTTTCGACATTTTTGAGGTCTAAAATAAGAGGTTGGGTAAAATTTTTGCTTTCCTTAAAGTAACATCGGAAAGTAAGTATATTGCCGGAACAAATCAAAACTGATTTGCACGATTTCGCATTCGATGTGAAATGAACTACATATATAACTTTTTGAATCAACCAAATTGGAACAAAATATGCTTTGCCAACGTCATCATATCATCTAATTCTAATCATAAAGCTTAACATTAGCACTTTAGTTTTATATTATATACTTTATTTAGATATTTCATTTAGTTGTATGAGCCGATTTCTGGTAGGGTCAACCATAACTTGGACAACCTTCAAAAATCGATTTGACTCAAACTTTCAGGACTTGTAGCCACCCGACGTAAAAGTAAAACCTCCAAATATTAAAGCTCAACTCCGTATATTTAACGAGTTATAGCAAAATACGTGATTTTCGACTCTGCCACTAACGTCGCCGTAGGACTTCACCAATCAACATTGTGCTCAGGCCGATAGAGAAGAGTCAGACAGTTCATATCTTAACCATACAGGCACCATACATGGGGCACCTATCCCTGCCAGTTTGAGTTTTCTAGCGTTCATGTTCCGCAGTTTGCGACGGTCGAACCTTAGCTTAACCCTTCAAGCTCAGTAGGCGCATTTCCACATTTTTTGACCTAGCAACCTCATTATGCCTTAGTACCACACAATTTTTATAAATATTATTTATCTATATGCTACCAACGTCCATGCAAAAAATGAGCGAAATCCCAGACCCACTTTTGAGATATGGCCATTCAAAGTTCGAAAAATCAGCGATTTTCAGCCAAAACAGCGATTATGGCAACTTTGGCCCATCGTAGCCGGCTGAAGGGAACAGCTATTGGCGTAATATTTTGGGCAAATAAACTAGGTTCCATTGGCAACGTTTTGGGTCAGTTTCAGCCAAATCTGAGAAATTTAATTTTTTTCGATTTTTCGGCCGCTTTTTGGGGGGTTGAAAAACCGGAAAAAATAAAATTTCTCAGATTTAGCTGAAACTGACCCAAAACGTTGCCAATGGTACCCAACTTATTTGCCCAAAATATTACGCTAATAGCTCTTCCCCTCAGCCGGCTACGATGGGCCAAAGTTGCCATAATCGCTGTTTTGGCTGAAAATCGCTGATTTTTCGAACTTTGAATGGCCATATCTCAAAAGTGGGTCTGGGATTTCGCTCATTTTTTGCATGGACGTTGGTAGCATATAGATAAATAATATTTATAAAAATTGTGTGGTACTAAGGCATAATGAGGTCGCTAGGTCAAAAAGTGTGGAAATGCGCCTACTGAGCTTGAAGGGTTAAGCTAAGGTTCGACCGTCGCAAACTGCGGAACATGAACGCTAGAAAACTTAAACTTGCAGGGATAAGTGCCCCATGTATGGTGCCTGTATGGTTAAGATATGAACTGTCTGACTCTTCTCTATCGGCCTGAGCACAATTTTGATTGGTGAAGTCCTATGGCGACGTTAGTGGCAGAGTCGAAAATCACGTATTTTGCTATAACTCGTTAAATATACGGAGTTGAGCTATAATATTTGGAGGTTTTACTTTTACGTCGGGTGGCTACAAGTCCCGAAAGTTTGAGCCAAATCGATTTCTGAAGGTTGTCCGGAAGTACAGGCAGCACAGTCGAATTTATCAGAAATCGACTCGTATATATATGGTTGAGGGTTTCACTCAGCGGAGATTCTTTGAAATTATTCTTGCTTATGGCTAAGATTCAGACAATATATTCGATAAATCCAATCAAACCAAAATTCATTAGTTCCTAAAGATAGTAAGCCATAACAATTACAAAAAATGTAAAGCAAAACTCAGAATCTCTGAACCTTGTTTGACTGAGATTATCCTTTTTACCGACATTTGAAACACACAGTCTGACCCCTTCCCTCCAAAAATATTAGCAGCGGCGAAAAATATCTTAAAGTAGCTAGAGCATGGAAAATTATACATCTTAAAATAAAGATTTTAGACTCTCAGGGCCCATGTCCTAGTTTTCATCTTCTAGTTAAGATTCAATCATAGTTTCAAACCTATATGTCTAACCTTGACAGGACATTACAAATATTATGAGTACACTACAGCGACAAGCATTTAAATAGCTACACGATTAGGTTTAATAATATTACTATTGCTAGTTTTGAGTAATGATTGAAGCTTTGAGGTGGTCGAAACTGGTAAAAATTTTGAAAAATCTGCTAACATGCGAGAAATTTCCCCCAATCAAAAATACCGGATCAAGACCGGGTCAGAGCTCTTGACCCGGTGACCCGGATGACCAATTAGTCGACCCGAACGGTGACCAGGCGACCCGGTGACCCGGTTTCATCTCTGGTACACAAACTTCGTCTCTCCCTGATCGCTATGCGCAAGGCACGGCACCCTAATTTTCCAGTAATAGTTCTGATAATAGTGCTTTGATATCGTGTAAACTAATCTCTAGACCATTGTAATTATTTTCTGTGCGTTACAATAAAAGTGCGAAAAATTAGGTGTTGTAGGTCCATACGGGTAGGTTAACTAACGTCCTAATGAGCTGTGCTTTAGCAAATGGACCCGGCTTTTGCTCGAATTAATACTCCAAGTATCTGTCTTAACTTAAGTAAAAATGACGTGATTTTCGTTAATCCCTTACTCCCGTTAATCGTTAAGTTAAATAACTTCTGCACATTCCTGTTTTTCTAACACTTTAACCAAAAATTTAGTTTAAAACTGGAAACCTTGAACACTGGATGAGCACAAATTCTAAACTTGTCAAATCGTCAAAGACGAAAAATATAACCTAAACTATTCGCATTACTAAACTGGGCTTATTCCCGGTAATCTTCTTGGGGGGCTCTTTGGGGCCTCTGAGAGCTTGAAGTCATTCTTGGGGGTGGGGCGAAAATTTGTCTAAAAACATGCTAAAAGTACCGCTATTTTATCGTAATCGCCAGTAAAGTAGCAACATGTAACTGAACGAAGCA
>JASAND010012036.1:0-19258 GCA_030248195.1 Trissonchulus latispiculum
AATATGGGTTGTTCAGCGAAGCTGGTCCATATTAGTGCGCTTTTAACCTAGTCCTCCTGGCATTTACAACCTGCCCCTCCCATATTAACGTTTTAAAACCTAGTCCTCTGTCCATTTACAACCTAATGTCACCCATATTGCATTTTTCATGCTCCACCGGAGCATTTTTATTCTTGTATATATATGCAACTTCTCTGACATGATTTTCTCTGCAGCGGAAAAATAAGCGAAACTAGGGGGAAAAATGCCCTCGACGGGCAACCAACTTGGTAGAATAGGGAAAGACTTGAATGTTAAATACACGGTGCATGGTTACAACTGAGATTCTGCTGAAGCGGAAAAATGCCGTTTCTCAGCGACTAAAATGACAGAAACCAGCTTTGTGCGCCGAATAGGGAATCTACTCGGCGACTAAAATGAAAGAAACCAGCTTTGTGCGCCGAATAGGGAATCTACTCGGCGACTAAAATGAAAGAAACCAGCTTTGTCGCCGAATAGGGAATTCCCTCCTTCCGCCCTATTCGCGCGAACTTTGAAGCCTGTTATGTGTTGCTTTGCTGAATAATGAGAGAGCTTCAGAATGGCAGAATTACTTCAGAATACAAAACAACAGTTTTATCAAGCACTTACGTAAGTCAAGGTTTTCACAGACATAAATACGATGTCTTCGATGTGCTATCAGAAACATTGAGAGCATATATAACACATATTATAGGGGTCGCTGCCGCGACCCCTGTGATAGGTGTGCTCTGTGCTGATCTTGCCGAGAATTGATACAATCAAACATTACATATATAAAATGAAATGCGATTGATTGTATATGTTTTAGCACAAGGACTGTCGACCACAAATTGTTTAAACTGCATATATACTTATTGTTGCTTTCTGTTGGTCCTGCTAGCGGTTGTATGCATAAAATATTTACGGTATATCAGATCAGGTAGCTCAAAAAGAAATTAATCTAGCGCCACCCCTAGTCACCACGCAACCGGTACGGGAAATGTCATATTGACAGCAATGCTTACGTTTGCAGTTCCTAACAGAATAATTACCTATATATTTCCTTCCGAAAGACGATAAGTTCGCGCGAATAGGGCGGAAGGAGGGAATTCCCTATTCGGCGACAAAGCTGGTTTCTTTCATTTTAGTCGCCGAGTAGATTCCCTATTCGGCGCACAAAGCTGGTTTCTTTCATTTTAGTCGCCGAGTAGATTCCCTATTCGGCGCACAAAGCTGGTTTCTGTCATTTTAGTCGCTGAGAAACGGCATTTTTCCGCTTCAGCAGAATCTCAGTTGTAACCATGCACCGTGTATTTAACATTCAAGTCTTTACCTATTCTACCAAGTTGGTTGCCCGTCGAGGGCATTTTTCCCCCTAGTTTAGGTGATAGGTTATGTAGTTGGATAACGCTAGCCGGATGTGGGTCTGTCTTATTTCTCGGATCTTTTTAGGAGCGAATGAATTAACGATTAACATTAATTAATTAATCGAATTCATTTCAGCTTAAATTAGTTATATACTCTGTTGATTTATTCGTGTGATCAACGCCAAATGCTAAGGAATACATACGATGATTTGCCGTCTCGTTTTGGGACTGATTTATTTTATACCGTATTTTAATTTTTGCATGTATTTTCCAATTAACCTTGTTTTTAATTGATTTTATTTGGTCTTTTGTTTGTTTAGAGAGGATAATCTTTCGGGATCAGGACTCCAGCATTCCCACTATGCTCAGTCTTCGTGGTGTCCTTTTTGTGGCCACCAGAAGTGAAGTGGAAACACTGGTAGGCAGTAGTTAAATAATGGTTACGTAATTATGTAGTTCTTACAGCAAAACTAATTCCAGAATTCCTCGCTGAATAAAGTTTGAACACTCTTTAAATAGCATTTTGTCACGTGCTCCCGTCTCGTCATTGAGCGCTGTTAGCAATAAAAAGATATCATTTTCCAAAACGTAAGTACCCAAAATAGGGTTCATCTTTTTCCGGCTACGCCTCAGCGTAGCCGGCTATTATACATTATTTTCCGAGTCGTTAGTTCTGCAATACAGCATAACTTCTTCCTGAAGAGATCTTGATCTGCGATGAGTATATAGGGGGGTTTCAGAAACTGGTTTATGTAATTAGTGTCTTCATTTTCGTTGCGTCACAAAATCAGCTTCAAGAATTTCAAGTTTCCGGATGTGGTCGTTATGCAAATGAGACTGTGCACTGATCCAGGAAAAACTAAAAGTAGCAGGAAGTTTGCACATCTTCAGAAAGGCTTTTGTTTATCCACTCAGGTGGCTTTTAACTGGTCGACTAATGCTCGAATTGCGTGGAATTTGGTAGTGACTTGCGCACAGGCACAGCACTGTCAGTGGCATTCAGTTGAATCAGCGTACCATGGTACAGGCACAGAGCATTTTGATGCCAGAGGAACTATCAAGCATGTTGTAGCACGACTTTCGGATCAATGAAATCAGTTTAAATGATACTGCAAACAGTACTTCTATCAACTTTAAACCAATCGCACAATAATACTAACAACCAACTCATCGAGTAAAAACCTTTTCTGCGTAGACGGCATACAACTTTTCAAAAAGTTCAACTCCAGACCTTCCAACAACACTTTTGCACACAAATTCTGCTTGTTTAGATACTTTAGTTGCTGTTATTCACATTTTGGACTTTTGGAGCATAGTGATATCATTGCATTCCCTGAGAATTAAAAAAGTTGCTATTAATGTCTACTGTGAAAAAGTGCACAAGATAATTGATGAAAGAAATATGTATTCAGTGTGCAATTCCGCTTTTTCCTATTTTGGGGAATTTCTACTCTTTTCCTTTTGTCTAGAATTGCTTGCCGGAACAGGAGGGACCAAGTGACAGCCTTTATTCGTCCACTCTGGATCATTTAAGCTCATCCCAGCTCTCCTATCATCTTGCCTTGTTCCATTGGGAACTCTTTGTCAATGTAAACAATTAAAATAAACAATTAATATATTAATATTAAAATGGAATTTATAGTATTTATATAGGTTGTTTTTAATAGAAATTATACATTATTCTAGGCAAGGGTTGACAAAGTATAAGTTTTAATTCTCTTTCCCCCTACCACACACTTATTGCTGTTCAATTTATTTTAAACTCTAACTTTATGATGAATCTACATACTATGATTTGAAATTTAGTCCTATATCAATTATTATACAGACCTGATAGTTAAGCTAATTAAGCTTATAAATTATCGTTTTGTAAGTTAATTTTTAGTAAATTCTATTCCCAATTAAGCGTTGCCTTTGAGAGCACTGCTTTGTCTGCTTTCTTAATCTTTTTCACATTAAGTGTCACTTTAGGTACTGTTGCTGTGTTTAGACTCACGAGTATGAGTTTATCTATCAGATTATTGGTCGAGAGCATTTCGGCTCCGGTCGGGTCCCATCCAATTTGGACATTATGGTTCGTCGATTTAATGAGCTTCAGTACTGGATTCCCACGGAAATGGTGCTCTGTACCAGTCTTACCAAGCGTGTTCATTTGCTCAAAAAGTTTATCAAATTGGCAGCTAGGTATGCAGGTGCTTTAACTATTTCACTTTTTGTGCTTTTTATTGCTTCTAGAATTCCGATAAATATTAATTTTGGAAGTTTTGTTGTTATTTGAATGTTTTAAGGTCCTCGTTATTGATAACGTTTTCGAGGATTGCAACCATAATGTTCGGAATAACTTAGCTTCTATGATATGTTTAGATGTAATTAATTAAAACGAATAAACTTAATCTTAGGATTTAATGTGCTTGTTATGTTTTAGATCCAAGGCATATCAGGACTTGCTATCATTTTTTGCCGTGGTTTTGGGTCTGAGTAACATTGCCGTTAGTCGCCTTAGTGCTACCTGGGAAGTATGTATAATTCTTAACTATTTAATTTGTATTAATGAATTAATTCTTAAATTTTCTTTGCTTTGAGTTGCTAAACAGACTGTGTGTACTTAGTTACTTGCATTATTTTAAATATAGTGCTCTTTCTTTGGGCTTTTATCCTTTTTAATTGAAAATTAAGGCTAAATTTTAGGGTCTGAAATAAGTGTAGACCTTCTCCCAAGTTTCAGGGTGCGATTGACTTCTGTTGATTGTTGCTAGCCGAATGCATACCTTAAAATGAGTTATTAGCCTGAATGAGATGCATACCTGTATTTTCTTATCTTTTTTTATACTTTTAGTGTAAAAATGAGTTAATTTACATCCTCTGAATGAGACTGAGCTTCTATCTGTATTTTCTTATCATTTTTATAAATACTCTTGTAGTGTAAATATTCTTTTATTATATTAACATTAACCTTTCAGAGATAGGATATGGTAATACTTATGTGTATGTATGTTGTAGAAGTTGCCAACGAAATTTCGTAAAATGTTTCTGGAATTCGAAGCCCTTCTGGACCCGTCTCGGAACCATCGCTCCTATCGACTCCTCATTGCCAAACTTCAGCCTCCCATCATACCCTTTGTACCTCTTGTTCTTAAAGGTTAATAAAAATACGTATTAAAATGTTTGTAGAATTGTCATACAAAATTAGCAATGCATGATTGATTTGTCACTTTTCAAACAATTTTTTACAGTATGGGAACTGTATTAACTTATGTACTGTTTGCTTAGTGAGCTTTTCTTTTGTTTTAGATCTCACATTTACCCATGAAGGAAACAAAACCTACTATGATGGTTTGGTCAATTTTGAGAAAATGGTACGTTGGTGAATTAATGTTATTGGAACTTGAAATTCCATGAAAATTTCATTGACTTATCATTTTCATCGTTCTATACGTACTTCTATAATTTTTACATTTTCCAAAACTTTTTCATATTGCGATCTTCTGTTAATACAATAGCCTGCCCTCTTTCTTAGCTATTATAATTATATACTGACTTTGCTCTGTTTTAGCATATGGTTGCTCAAACGTTGCGACAAATTCGAAGCTGTCGATCTCGTCAGATGTTGCTGGAACCGCCTCACATTAAAAATAAAATCGATGTTCAACCCTTCATACGGTACGCACTGCTCTGCCCTGTGGCTTTAGTAATGAATCTTCTAAGCGTGTCCGGTCTCGGCAGTCCAAAGCTGTGTCAGGCTGGGCAAAAGATTGAATTTCGATTTAATTTTATTTAATTACTTAACTGTTTTATGATTATTCAATGATTGCTTGCGTGCTAAAGCTAGAAACAGGCACGAGACACTTAAGGCTAACGGAGTCGTTGCTTTTTCAAGCGAGACCAAGTCTAACAATTTTACCCTGGACTGCACCAACCTAAGCTTCAGAATAGCTTCGGTGGGTTTACTTTACTGGGGGAGGCGGGGGGTGGCGCCCCCACTTTTCGGGTCCCCCCAACTCACTATAAGGTGCCCAGAAAATGTCAAATTTTAAGGATTTTTGGTCAAAATTTTGAAAAATTTTCCTGCTTCACCGGAATTTTTTGGTGAAAAACCGCCAATTTTGGTACTCAAACTCAATTTTTGAGCACTTCTTAGCATAGGTATAGCAGCGTATGTTGAAAACAGGCTATTGTTACTGTATTTTTGGCATTTTTAGACTAGTTTATTTCCCACCACTTTTCGACCTCCCTTCCCTCCCTCCCCCACTAGTTGGGGCGACCCCCACTCCCCCCCCCCCAACTTTTTTCGCCTAAAATAAACCCAGCGAATCAGAACACTGAGCCCTATTTGTTAATAGAAAACTAGTAGTTAGTCTTCTGCTATTCCACAGCTATTCTTAAACTTTTTAGGTGCAGTCCACGGTTAGTTTCAGAGGAAGAAAGGACAGATAGAAATGGGTGTCTGCAAGTAGAATAGTGATAATTTACTTTTAATAGTTTATACTTAAGAACAAAGAAGAGTAGACATGTTTCAAAGCTTAATAACACAGCGACTAAGCATGTGTACGCAAATGCAGTTAGTCAATAGTGGTATTTGGCAAAAGCCAATTTCATAAATTGATAAGAACCCATGACTCTTGCTTATGTATTTTATTTATAGGCATGTTTTTAAATTTTTGTTGCAGAAATTTCAACGTTATTGACAGCCAAAGACGCCTTACTCAACTGTCACATCGGCTTGAGCCTTCCCGAAAACCCCTATAGCGGCCCTGTTCCCTTGATTGGTAAAACAAGACTGACCAAATCAGAAATATGTATATCATCCGCTTCAATTTAGAATTGCCGGTGATTAAATTTCTATAATTTGTTTATTAATTTCTATTTGTTCACAAATTTCTGTTGGTTGTGATGCCTTTAATATATATTTTGTCTTTATTTCTACATTGTTATGTGATGTCAGAGTTTTAACTGTAAATAATATAACGTACATGCTTTAAGTATTGCTTTCTTTCTATTGTCATTAAGTAAAGTAGTGTTGCTTTAAGATTTAGCCCACGGTTTAGGTTAGTGGAAGAAATCCGATAATTCTTGTAACCATTGGAGATCTATGAGAAAGTTTTAGGTAATTCTATGTGCTAACGGTCATTTGGCAAAACATCTTTGTGGGGTATCGCTATCGTATCTAGAGTTGTTGGACGGCGGGGAAGTCACCCGACCGGGTCAGAAACAGCTGGCCGGCCGATCGCATGAATGTGGCCATTACGTGATATTATCAGTTCTATATACATAAGCAGGAGTAACTGTATGCTGTATGCATCATTTAGTTCAAAAAATGCCAAATGCACCAAAATTATTGCAAAACTGGTACCTACTTTCCGGGTAACAATACTAACCGTTTCTCAGCTTAAAACTTAAAAAGCTTAGGTTATTCATATTTCATTCACAATAAAATCACGATGTATATATTTACACGCTTGACATAAGTGTAAAAAATTAACACGAAACAGTTCCGTTCCAACACAGTCAAGTAGTTTTACTTAAACGGTGCTGATTTTTCACCAAGTAGTCCCTGCAGTAAACCTTCCGCAAAACCGCTACCAAGCTCCGTGAAAGTTCGAATTAGGGCTTTCGGTGAATCAGCATCCGGCAGTAGCACATTGAACAGAGTGTGTCCAAAACCGCCAACAGCGCCCATATTTCGAAAGGGGTCCGTTTCAGGTTTGTAGATGTCGGCAAAATTGTCCACCAAAGCCCCGACGTCCTTCACTTTTGTGGGTTCAAAATTGGACAGGGTCCGAAAGAAGGTGCAGTTGGACTTGGGACTGAGGAGTCCAATGGTTTTTCTTCTCACGTGACCATTTTGAGGGATCAGCATCCTCATTGTGGACTGAAAATCCCGCACATTGTGACTCTGTGAAACCTCTTCGATGGCTTTACAGGTTGAGTAGAGCTGCTGGAAATCGAATAGACCGTCAATGGCGGCTGGATATCCGGGCAACAGGCTTCGACGAAATCTGGGTTGACCGTTACCTGAAAAACAGAAAATAGGGTCAAATGCTTGCGAACGCGGGAATTATTGTCCACCTTTGGATCTGGGTTAAAATGCTGATACCCGATAACGTGTTATTTATTAGAGCATATCTTGTTCTAGCTTTTTGATCAGTTTTAGCGATAAAGGAATGAATTTATCTATCTAAGTTTTATTTTAGAAAACAGCAAACCAAAGATAACTCCAAAACAGCAAACCATAAGATATCACTCCCTATTATTATGGCAAGCAATAAAAATAAATTTCCTTTTTACCTATTGGTTTTCCTTTGACGAAGAGCGTAGCGAATAAAAGAGAAGCCAGAATCAGTAAAGCACTTTTCATGTCTAATCTAAACCTAAAATGAAAGTAAAAACAAACATCGACGACTTCTATAAATTTAGGGACATCTCGATCTAATTAACATTTGAAATAAAATAACGGTATTTACAGCTGCCAAGTGAACCAACTTGTACCTTGCACGGTATTTCATTAGTTTAATACTGAACAAACCGTATCTAAAAACATCATATGCTACTACTGCATTTAGGTGTAATATGGCATAATATGCGTATAAGAATGGTATAAACAGGCATATATAATAATGCGATCGAGCACTCCAATTTTGAGAGATATTAATAAGACCGAAAGTATTAAATTATGGCTATAACAGGTATTCGGACGGATTTGTAATTTTAAAGTATAGGAAAATTTAAAAATATATAAAATTGGAGGCAAAATGTTGAATAGGAATGTGGTGTGTTACTGAGGGGTCAATATTTATCTTAAGGTTCAGACATCTGTTTTGCCCAATGTAAGTAAACAATGTTATCAATACATAAACGCAAATTAGCTCAGTGTTCGGCACGGGTTAGCTGTTGCATTTCCCTTCTCTGGACCAAATCTGGATATGAAGTGTTAGAAAAGTTTATACTTAAAATTAAATTGCAAGAGGAAATAAGGTGTAACAAACCCGTCCAGTCAGACAGCAATATCTGGAATAGCTTTTCATTTTCAAGCCCCATTATATATTAATCTTCAAGTGGTGGTCAACTCTCTTGAAGGCTTCATCTCAATTCAATACAGTGATACTTAATTGTAAATACTGCACTTGTTGACTTGACACCTCAGCATCAGCAGACCTCTTATTTACGTCAGCTGTTAAATCGAATCGAAATTGCAAACCCTTCATAATGTGACGCAGTCAAGATTTCGTTGAGTTTACTTTTCCAATTTCACCAAAATTCACATTAAGTCAGCCTGTCAGTTGAAAGTATGGTGTCAATCTGGAACTGAAATAGACCTGTACGGTACATATATGCCAATATATATCTGGGAGAGAAAAATATTGACTGTGGCTTTGATAGTTACAATTGTGCCGGGGCCAAGAGGCCCGGTTAGGCTCGGTCAGGCAAGGTATAAATTATTCTTCCAATTAATTCGAAAGGAAAGCATAGCCGCTTGAGTCGAGTGCTGCAAATCTTATAAAATGCAGCATTAGATTTTATGTAGAGCAGAGCAGTTGTTTTCGCATGTCGAGTCTTTACAGGACCTGCCGGATCTTTATCAGGCCTAACGGATCCGGCCTTGCATCAGAGTTTCGAGTTCCGGGCCGGGCCCGGTCCAAGGCCCTGCTTCTGCTTGGTAAACTCAGGGATCCCGGGCCCAGCTTGGGTGGGAACTGTGCTTTAACAGCATAACTCTAGTCTAAATCTGCATACCTACTAAATTTTTTCTTCAATGGATGAGGGTCTTGGAAGAAAAATTAAATATTAAAGGTCGAAACTGAAGTTTCATGATTCGTTCGGCTTTGAAGAGGTCCTTAAAACTCAAATAATCTCGCAGAAAATCACTGACAAGAATGTTGTTTAAATGTTGCTAAGACCTGCAAAAATAATTGAAGCAAAGGTTCTCCCATAAAGGACTACCTATATTGACCTCTGCAAGGGCAAGAACTAAGTGCTCTTGCAAGCCCAGACGCTGTTTATATATATATATATATATATATATATATATATATATATCTATATATATATATATATATATATATATATATATATATATATATATATATATATATATATATATATATATATATATATATATATATATATATATATATATATATATATTAGTGTTGTTGACTGCGTGAATGCAAACCCCACATAGCACTCAGCCGGACATTGTTGATAGTACAGATTTATCCCATATAGCTTATATTTATATATCCTCATGCTTCTGCTGACTCTGTATTGCTTGTATCCATCGGTCAGTTAACCGGCCATTTCTGGATGGTTAGATTTTGAAACTACGCGATTCAGGAAAGTCTGCGATAATTCATTTTGCCGAAAACGGATTATATCATTCGATATCTCTGTCGAAGAATAACTTCACTCAATGCATTTCATATCATATAAATGCTTCCAAAGCCACAAAGATAGAGCTTTTCTTCTTGGGGACAATAGTGATTATAATATACACCGCTTCCGTTTTGCTGTCAGAAATAGCAAACAGAAGTCCATGAGACAGAAGATAGATGCCTAACAGCGGAGTGGGGTTGCGCCGACAGCATTTGAAAGCCACAACTCATTTTGGAAGATTACATCAAATTTGAACTTTGATACTAATACTCAATATTAGTAGTCCCCACGAATACTAATTACCCAGTGCAGTAATTGAAATCAAAAATATCCGACCGTGGCTTCGAAATGATATTTCGAAATGGCCCAACCTTTGAACACTGACAGTTCCGAATTCGGATGCGTTAACATTACACTGATTCGTAAAATAGAGAGAAAACAAACCAATTGGTAAAACAACAGATGCTGTACGCATGGCCCGTATGCTCGCATACGATTGCTCTTGGCTGCTACATAGCTTTTCAGCCCACTCATGACTATAACTTTCAAAACTACTACACTGCAAACACACTGTTGAACTATTGCTCAAACAATGCTCTAACCGAATTTTAACCGCTAATTGCATTTTCTGAAACGGAAACATGACTGAAAGGGGAGATCACGGATTTCGTTCATTTTCGCACATGAGCTAGCCACATAATATGTCCTGCATGGGAAGCTTAAAGATTGGTAGCTCCAACGAACGGAGCAACGGAGAAACGGAATAACGGCGAAACAGTTCAAAATAGTATTACTGGTTTATGCCCTACGTAAATTGTGAACAGAGTAACGGGGAAACGGACAAAAGGATTAGTAATATATAAAAGGGGGGAAGGGAGAAAGAATCAAGCTAAAAGTTGGTTAACACAAAATTCTTTTGTGCGTAAATTTTTAAGGGTTTTGTTAAATCTTTCTTATACTGATTTTCAGTAACACCTTCCTGACTTTATTGTAAAAAATTTGCAAAAATACTTAGTTCTGGAAAAACAATTTTTATAGCATTAATTTCGTCCGTTTCTCTGATTGTCCGTTTTTGCGCTTTTCACTTGCTCCGTTTCTCCGTCGTCTACCGTAGCCCTCAGCCAATAAGCTGCACGGATTATGTAAACAACAGAAAGTTGAATCTCTGTTTCTCTGTTGTCCGCTGCTCCGTACAAGCATGAACCGGAAAACATAAGCTTGATTGTAAAGTGCCTCTCTCGTCAGGAGAAAACGGCAAACTTCACAATTTTGCAAAATATATCGTCAAACCTTTGCTCTGGTAAAAAAAAATTGAAAAAGTAAAAGCTTGAATCCTTTATGCACTGTGCCACTGTGGAATTAGAGTTTTTAAATAAAGCCCTAAATATTTTTATATGCAGTCAAGCTGAATGAATTCCATTTCCATTTGATGGGGTCCGTGTCCATCTGATTTCCCAGAGGTGATTCCAAGCCCCACTCCACTTTTGATCATCAAACAGGGGCCGATGTTATCAACACCCAAACCCGGGTTAAGTCGCTAACCCGGGTTAACTTCATGTGTTAAAGATAGCCAAGTTAACCCGGGTTTGCGAGATAACCCGGGTTTAGACGTTGATAACATTGGCCCCAGAAGCGCCACATTTTAGCGATTTTCGTAATTAAAAATTTTCCAAACCAATTCAAAATTCTAATACCACAGCACCACCGACAGTACGATACAGACTCGCCTCCTCCATCATGTACAGGATAACTTCAATTTCTGTCACCCGTTAACGGTTAACGTTCACCAGTTTCTAAATTTTTTGTCGCCGAAGTACACTTATTCGACTTCCTGTGCAGATCTCTACTTAGCAGGAAATACATAAAAATAGAAATTGGAAATGGCCGAAAACACGCCCAAGGTGGACCCATTCTGGAATGACCCCTATCCAACTATAAAGAACACAACGTTTATTTAACAGACAACACTTCACAACTCACAGCCCTCAAAATAGCAACAATATTCAACAAATCCAATCACTATACAAAAGCCCAAAAACAACAAAACATCGAATAACCTATTTTTATTTATTTATTTCCTATACTTCCAGGGATGTGCCCTACTGAAATTGTAGGTGTCACCTTTCTTCTGGATTTATAGTGTACTAAACACTGGTGTTTGAAGTGAATCATGCCATTAGCACAAAGTCTGTTAGGATAAGGATTTCTGCTTAGCAACAAAGCTTTGTGTGAACAAGTGAGGTAAGGACACGTCAGCTCAACTACAAACTTACACGAGAAATTAAGCTAGCAGGCAGGTAGGCAGACATCTCAAACTATAATAGTCATAATGGACGTAGTTTTTCCTCACAGACACTCAAGACAGAGTCGCACAAAAATAACAACAAAGAAAGCAAACAGACAACAAACAAGCATAGATCAGTTATCACTAGAGTATTGAAAGGCACAAAGTCATGTTCAGCAAACATTGTGTGACACAGACAATCTCAAAAACGCAATGCGAGTGTAAGCTGCAGTTCAAGATCTTTGCGACAACATAATGACACGAACTGGTTAGCATAATACTAGAGAGTATTTCAGCGTATGCTGAGTCTAACAAAGAAACGCCAAGTATAAAATGTGTGTACCTTATCATAACTAAAGCTAAACATAACGTAATCGAACAGAGAAATGTGGTACTACATATCAGATTTCTACAATACATAAAGAGACAGAGCACAAAATTGTCAGAGTAGTATCGGCCGTAGTACAGTGCACTGAAAATATTTCAAGGCATATATTTCCAAAACAAAACGAAAAGCTACCTACATACTCAAAATCATAAACTTCCAAAAAGTAATAGTCAAAGCAGTGCTTCCTTCCTTCCTGGCATTTTTCACAAACAAATAATTTTAAATTCCCCAGACCCCGAACCCCCAGATCCCTATCATCTACTCTGATCAGCTTAAATGAGATCACGATCCGGTACCGGACACCACATCAGTTTGTCGTGTACAGTCCCGATAAGGATTTGATCCCGAACATAGATGGCAGCACTGCTGGCCGAGAGCTCCTTGCCGTCATCAGCATAGGGCTCTGTCACCGTCCAGGAACTGTAATTGTCGGCTGGTTTGATTCGAAGAACCTGAAGACGAAAAGAAACCATCAAAAGAACATTTTTCTTAAAATTAAAATTACAGATGACGGAGACCGAATGCAAAAAAAAGAACAAAAACGCCTAGCTGGTTTGGATTCGAAAAATTTGGAAACAATACCCGCTGGCGAAATGGCAAATAAATGCACACATTTTTTAGTCATGGATGTATTCATGATTTTGAAAAAGGGGGGAACTGACTTAAACCAATGTTTCACTGTTGCCACCAGAACCAAAAGAAAGTGTTAAAATTCAAATTTGTTACACAGAGTTGCTCACCTTATAAATGTCGAAAGATCTAGCTAAAGAGGAGCTAAGCTGGCTCAACGAGATTTGACAAAACGCTTATCGGGAATGAACAGACGTTCTTATGCCGATCCTTTGAAGCTCTTAGGATGAGATAGCTTAGAATGTCGAAGATGGCTTAAATCTTGTGTTGCAAAATTGTGAGAAAGTGTTGGAAAATATATGGACGTTTAGAATTTTCAGCATTGTCCTGTGACGGCGGCACAATGAGACATGGACTAGGATTGAAAGCTCTGTCTGTATAGACCCTACTTGGTACTAAAAGAAATATTTTTCGCGTGGAGAGTAGTTAATCGTTTGAACTGGTTAACCAGAAAAGGACTGTGAATGCAACCACGCAACCACAGTATAAGCAATTTTTCGGAACAAACTCAAAAATTTGAATTTGGACAGTTTTCATAAGGTAGGTGATGATTAATTTTGAGGACGTCGATTTCAAACCATTATTATTGCTCATTCATTACTTGGACCAAGAGCACATAATACATAAGAGTATGACAGCTGGCATGTATTATCTATGTATTATCAGCTTGACATACCCTGTGCACGCTAACGGCTGACCCCCCCTCCTCCCCGGAAAATGGACCCGTGACCAAATTGGTATCCAGTCGAAACGAGGGTACGCTCACTCGCTCTATGCTTGTGTGATATAATACATTGACAGCTGTCATAGTCTGGGCTTATTCTAGGGTATTTTTCTTGGGGGGCTCTTTGGGTGGCGAGTCATTTTTGGGGGGGCGAATATTTTTCAAAATTTTCCTAAAAACATGCTAAAAATTGCGCTACTTTTGTAGTAATCGCCAAAAATGAGCGGATTTAATGCTTAAGTAGGCAAAAATCGACTAAAAATCTGTGTTATCGCATGCCCCAGCAGAACAATAGAGTTACGGTTGGACTCCAAGAATTGATTAATTTACAGTCTTTCAACGTTTGTAGCAAAATTGGAACCAGCACCTTAAGTCCAAGTAATGAATGGGTAATAATGGTCAAAGCTGATGTCTCCCAAAGGAATCATCACCTTAACGGGCAGGGACTTAGATAACCAGTGCTGGTCTTTACCTGCCCAGTTCCTGAAGTACGTAATAATGACGTTCCAAATGTGTGATTATGCCAATAACTATTCGTATTAACGAATTTCCTGTATATAACTTTATAACAAAATTATGATTTGCAAACATTGCATTGTTTTGACTTATCTGATACTTTCTTCTACAACTAAATAATTGTCCAGTCTCTTGGCCGGTCAATTTTGCGAAATATAAAGCTAGCTAGCTACCGGCTAGCAAGCAGACAATAAACTAGGCCAACTCATAGGTATATAATTAATTTTAGCTAATTATAATTACAAACGAAGAAAAGAGTAAGTCTGTATAATTATGTACCTGTGAGGGTGCACTGTTCTTTTTGGGATTTTTCAGATACTCTAGGGCACTGTGAGCCACCGGATGACAGCCGGTCCACAGCTCCGCAAACTGCATGTCAAAGTACACATTGTCCGGAGAGGTCATCAGGCTAATCTCCTGGAAGAGAAAAAAGGGAAAACCAGGTGCACAAAGTACATACAGGGAAGATGATCATTGCTCACAACAACCTGTTTCCAATGATTGTCTCCCATTAGGGCACTGTTTCGTTAGGGCACCCTGTCACTTTAGTTATTGCACTTACTGTTCAACAACAAAGAGTTTCATTAGGGCACTGCACATAGATAAATTTGCAGTTTTAAAATTTGTGTAAACTGGTAGATAACATAATGTGTCATTGTACCTTTGTGCATGTATCATCAATTATTGGTCTCTCTCTTTAGTAAAAATTGTGTGTTAAAAAGTATTGATTCTGATTTCAAAAATTATGTTTAGGAATTATAATTTCTGAATTGTCATTTTTCTCAATAGACTCGAACAAGTTTGCTTCTTGCATCAGCAGTTGAAGATCACTTCAGCAAACCTCCCAGCAGGGTTTTCTTTTTGTGTAAAATACTGTGTATTTACACAAAATAAATAAATTTACGCAGTGAAAAACTAATTTACACACCAAAATACACAGCCACATTTTCGAAAATTTTTGCAAAAAGTGCTCTGAAAAAATAGTTTTCAAGCCCTTCATATTTAAAATAGCTCTAGCTTTTAGCTGGGGGCTCCCGCCCCCAGACCCCCGCCGCTTTCCAATCATTTCCCATGGTTTTCTGCATTACGACATGATTATAGGTTGTTTCTGCAAATACATCTGCTTATCCAGTTGCGTATAATTTATTCACGTATATGTGAAATAATTAGTTGTGCGTCAAACGTACCATCAGTTTTACACTTGTTTTACAGTTATATACAGCGTGCAAATATTTGTAAGATAGTATAGTAATATAGCTAGTAAATACGATTCAATATCGTTTCTTGAACCAGGGGCGGATCCAGGGATGGCGGGGGGCGCCCCCCCCCCGTCGCGATTCGAAGGCAGGAAAAATTAAGGAGAGAAAGAGTAAAAAGGGCAAAAAACAAAATTTCTCGCCGTCGGCGCGAATTTCCTTCATTTTAACCACATCATTTATGAAGAAAAAGCTTAAAATGCATCCGATTTTTCGGAGAAAATTACCACTTTTGCCTAAAATGTCCAGAATTTTTAAGAATTTTTTAAGAGTTTATGAAAAGAATTAAAGATCTGAAGACGGATTTTATTGCAAAAACAAAAATTTCTTCAACTTCTGGGGGGCTCCGCCCCCTAGACCCCCCGCTGGAAACATTTTACCGCCCCCCTTACGACATCCTGGATCCGCCAGTGTCTTGTACATATATATCTTTTATCATAAAAAGCAGTCTGAGCCACAAAAATTGTTGCTGTCTAGCACAATAGGTACAGGGTATTTTTTAGGGATTTTTTTTCGGGGGGGGGGGCTTCCCGGGGGGGGGGCCCCCGGGCCCGGGGGGGGGGGGAAGAAATTTTGGGGGGGGGGGAGATTTTTTGCAAAAAATGAGCTAAAAAACGGTATTTTTTGGCGTATTTCGCATGGTGAAACGCAAAAAGTTCTCAAAAATGCCAGGATTTAAGCTAAAAATAGCTATTTTTACGAAAAAATCTCCGGCGAAGCCGGAAAATTTTTGAAAATTGGCCTATTTTTGGCAAAAATTTGGGCCTCCAAAAACTTCCCGGGGGGGGGAAGCAAAAATCCCGGGAGGGGGAGATTTCGGGGGGGGGGGGGGGAAGGCATTTTCGGGGGGGCGGGGAAGGTCACTTTCGGGGGGGGGCCCCCCCCCCCGCCCCCCCCCCTGTAAAAAATACCCTGAGGTATATATTCAAAACGAAAGCTAAAAGAATGCAACTGTTCAATGCGTTTTTGCCGATATATAATTTTAAAAAATTTCTCAACTTCTGGGGGGGGGCTCAGAATGGGTGTTTTCTGTCCATATTATGGAAAATTCCCCTACAGCAATTAAAGCTTCGAACCTTTTAGTACATAACCAGAATGTTTGTGAAAAAATTATTCCAAAAAGTTGGAAAATTAAAGAAATGGCTTCAGTAGGCGAAGTTTTTTCAGAAATTAGAATTTGTCCAATCCTAGTTTTGGCATTTAATGGATTATATAATCTTTTTAGACTTTTCCATTGCGAATTTTATTACAATTTACAAAATTTCCTCAACGTCTGGAGGACTCCGCCCCCCCCAGACCCCCCGCGTGGGTTCTTCTGCGTTACACGGACGTGTCCCCCACGGACGTTACACAAGTGCAGTTGCCAGAACTTTTGATTGAATGATCCGAAAATAACATTGTTGCAATATAATAACGCTTAAATTTATTTTATTTCGTATTATATCTCAAAAACAATACTTTTAGATTTTACACAGCTTCAAGCAAAAATACTCACTGAAATTTAAATTTACACAAGATTTACACAGGTCCGATTTTGAAAAAGAAAACCCTGCCTCCCAGTAATACTTAATACTCGAAGTTTTAAAATGAACTAGAATCTTTAAAAATATAATTTTAAGATACTGAAGCAATTCGAATTGTAAGCTTTTAAATTGTTTATTAATCCTACTGAATTAAGACTATTTAAGAACTCTACTATTTCGGACAAATTTGTTTTAATACTTTTAACTACATATTAACTAACTACCTAATTAATTACTAACTATACAATAAACTACATTTATTCGAAGTAGTCATCCAATATGACAACAATCTTTAGTCTGAAATATTGATGGAACACGTAAAGGGTGCCCTAACGGAACGGTGCCCTAATGAAACAGTGCCCTAACGAAACAGACAAAACTGGAGAATTTGAAAAGAGTGCCCGAATGGGAAACAATGTTTCCAATTGCCTGTTTTGTGCAAAACTACTGACGTACTATACAAGAAATAAAAATGCTCCTTAAGGGCAAAGAAAGGGCTATGAGTCAAACTGGATGGGATATGCAAAATGCTAAATATTTTCGGTTGTAAACTGACTGTTGTTTTTACAACATGCCAATATGAGTCTATTGGCATGCACTCATATTGGTATATTCACAAGCTTGTCTTCTACATTTTCCAACCTCACCAGACTCATACTACAATTTTACATGCTTGTCTTATTCGAATTTACAGCCGAAAATATTTAGCATTGTACAAGTTCCATCTTAACTCATATTCCCTTCTCTGACCCAGGAGCTTTTTGTAGCTGCCTATATCCAGCTTTTACATGTCATTGACATGAAAGTGATAATTTGATTTCTGACCCAAAATCGCCTAAGACCCCCCATCCTCTTCCCTACCATCATCACGAAATAAATACTGAACAAAATATTTATCCCAGCCACCAATGCACATATAAATATACGTATTTATTTATGAATATCTCGCTACTGTATATACGTACTACTTAATTCCAGATCACTAGCACAAGAGGAAAAAACAGGTTGCTTACAAACCGTGCAAAAAACAGAAAAGCAAACTTTAATTCCAAGAGAGAGATGCAAAAATTAACATAGACGATAAAATTAAAGTCCAAAGCGTGACCATCCAAAATAACGTTCCCGTTTATTCAGCTGAAGAAAGGTGAACGCTCCTTTGCGTATGCCGGTGTTTTATGGACATTAAATTTTATGCGAATAGCGGTGAAAAGAGAAGCAGCACAGACTAATTCATGTCAACTGACCGAAACCCGACGAATGGTATCGTCGAACTGAATTTCGTAGACTCTGATGGCTTCGGCCATAGGCATCCCAACATACAGGAATCTAAAATCAATTCAAAATACGAAGGTAAAGGACACAAAATGCTAGAAATTATTATAAACAGCCACAACGCTATAAAACATAGGTATGTATATACATACAGGAGGTAGGGGCGGGAAATACCCCGCCCGCGAAATCAGAGACAAAATTTTTATGCCTAGTATAGCAGTGAAAAGTGAAAATTCAATCAAATGTTCAGCAGCAGCAGCAGGAAAAAAGTAGCACGGAAACACATTTTTTAGCTAGCGGAGGGCCCCGTCAAAACCGTTTCTGATTTACACTGGTACTGTACAGAAGGTCCACTCCACACTCCACAACCTACGTTTTGTTGGCATGAATAGCCAGCCCATTGGGCTGCTGGAGCCACTGGTCCACCACCTGCCCCTTCTTCCCATTATAGTAGACAATGGAGCCCAGGGCTGAGAGGCTGTAGGTCTCCAGGGTTCGCAGAAGGGGTTTGCGGAAATAGTGATCATTGGTAACATAGAATCGTTCGGGACCCACGGCAGCAATACCGTTGGCACTAAAAGGACAGAAAAAGAAATTCCAGAAAAAACAAATAAACCTACAACATATTAAGTGCTTGTAAATACCGTAAATACATATCCTGTGCTTATTCTAGTGCAGGGGGGGGGGGGGCATAAACGAAGCTCCCCTTCAAAATCAACTTTTACTGTGTATGCTAGAAAAATAGCGTTATTTTTAGAAACCCCCCCCCAAAATTCCTTACTCCTTGGACTTGAGGGAGGGGGCACGAAGCTCCACCAAGAAAAAATTACTGGAATAAGCATAAAATACTTACAAGTATATAAATACTCCACACATGTACGTACGTATACTTTGTTTGTGCACGAACATTTTTGTTTCAAAGCACTTA
>JASAND010012037.1:0-64691 GCA_030248195.1 Trissonchulus latispiculum
ATTTGAAAGTAAAAGCCTGCATTTCTTGTGTGCATGAACGCACGTGTCAAAAACATAAAAGTAGGTATTATTATTATTATTATTATTATTATTGTATTGCCTTATCAAAAACTATATAGCGGCGAAATAGTATATTACACCCCTTCCACCTTTAGCTCACCTTAGTTCGCGAATATGTATCAGACTAATATAAAATGGTGTAAAATTAACTCAAGAAAGATCTTGGCGAAACATGGGAAGTTAAATTAGTGAGATTAGAGCAAGTGTATCGGCAGTCGACCTTTATTTCCCCGTGCACTGACAGTGTGTAACGTAAATTCTTCATGGAAAATAGCCGACAGCCTCAATACTACCCTCTCTCTTGTAGTTTAAGTTGTCACATTACGCATATTATACATATATCCACATTACATTGTCCCTTTTCGAAACGAGATGTGAGAAAGATCTCTTCACCTAACATGTACAACAGATTGCATATGTTTTCACATATACGTATCTCTACAGCGGAGAGCACTTATGTATTTTTGGAGTGCAGAGAAAACTTTAGGTGGGTAATTTGCATATTTGTACAGACCACCTGCACCTTTGCTAGCTACACTGTTTTGTATGCACGCATCAGCATTAAATAAAAACGGGAAGCATTTGTTTAGAGTAGGAACTAAGTTGCATATTTGAAATTAAAAGTCTAGATGTTGTATGCATATACACGCTTCAAAACGATAAGAAAAGCTATTATTATTGTAATAGTTCAGCATAAAGTCTATAGCGGCCAAACAATATCTTACATTTCGCATTTAATTGCGCTTCTGCTCACCTTAGTGAGCGCATATGAATCAGACTAATATAGAAAACGTACAAAGCTGACTCAGAAAAAGAACTTAGTGGAACATAGCAAGTTAAACTAGAGAAATTAGGGAGTGAGTGTATCGGCAGGGAACCTTTCCCCACAGAAAACAAAGTATATATGCGAATTGCGATACGACATTTCGAAATTTCGAAATTTTTGGTCATAAAAAATTTTCAAATTTTTCTAAGTTCTGTCCCCGGTAAGGACCAGGGCCTGACCACTGGCGCCTGAACTCGATGAGGGGCCCGGCTCCGGTGCATTCCTACTTAAAAATGCTAATTATTCGCTAAAACTAATTAAATTTATACCTTGGGCTCGCCCCCCACACATTTCAGTAGCCCCCACTTCCTCCTCCCTAGGGAGGGTGCCCCCACTTTCGTTATCGCAAGATATCGTCAAGAAAGCTAGTTCAGGCAGGGGACTCAACATTGGAGACAGAAAACCTTGCATATAATTACTAATTAGTCAACCAGTAACATAGAAACCATTTACGTAAAAGTCATTAACATTATAGGATTTGCATAACGTGACTGTCTTAACAACCAAATCCTTTCCCAATACAAGTGGCAAACTCTACTAAAATTAAAATACCAACGCTCATTTTAATCATAAAAAAGTACCATAAAAATCGTCCAATCTTATCCAGGAGAATTTGCCTACGATCCCGTAGACGACGGAAAACCGTGAGGCACATGGCATGTTCACGATCCGTAGCAAAGGCAATGGCTTTCTGGCCTAAACCAGCGTATATTTGCCAGGTTTCCAGCCCGATTCACCGGCAGCTTGAGCTTATCGTCCTAGTCCAGATCAGCCTGATCCACATAGGCTAGCCGAAAATACAGTTCCATGGCTAAAATGTCCGCAGCAGAGGCCCAAGAATTATTATTATCTGACTGTAGGTTGACGCCGTAGACGGCATTTCTTCACTAAAAAACGAAAAAATCAGATATTGCGGTAGTCAGCAGAGAGCGGGAGCTCCCTAATAATCACGAGAGTTTCACAAGCAAGCTGAAAATTGTATAGAGATGCACCGGGGCCGCCACTACCGGGGCCGGGGCCTAAAAATTATGGGTCCAAATCGAAAATTTTCAAAAATTTTCTTGAAAATTCAAATTTTGCAATAAATTTTGATATATATACAAATGTTATTCATTGTTTTCATTCAAATTGGAGGAAAAACAAACGATTTGTAGCACATTTTGCCACTCGAGGCCCGACTCGGCAGCATCCCCCCCATAAATTTTGACCTCCCCCCTGTGGGAAAAAAAAAAAGGAAAGAAAAGGAAAAAGAAAAAAAAGAAGAAGGAGAAAAATAAGAAAAAGAGGAAAAAGGGGGGGGAAAAAGAGGGAGGGGGAAAAAGATAAAAAGGAAATTAAATAGGGGAGGGGGGGAAAGGAAAAAAAGGAAGAAAAGGAGGAAGGGAGGGAAGAAGAGGGTTCCCTGCCGATACACTCACTCCTAATTTCTCTAGTTTAACTTGCTATGTTCCACTAAGTTCTTTTTCTGAGTCAGCTTTGTACGTTTTCTATATTAGTCTGATTCATATGCGCTCACTAAGGTGAGCAGAAGCGCAATTAAATGCGAAATGTAAGATATTGTTTGGCCGCTATAGACTTTATGCTGAACTATTACAATAATAATAGCTTTTCTTATCGTTTTGAAGCGTGTATATGCATACAACATCTAGACTTTTAATTTCAAATATGCAACTTAGTTCCTACTCTAAACAAATGCTTCCCGTTTTTATTTAATGCTGATGCGTGCATACAAAACAGTGTAGCTAGCAAAGGTGCAGGTGGTCTGTACAAATATGCAAATTACCCACCTAAAGTTTTCTCTGCACTCCAAAAATACATAAGTGCTCTCCGCTGTAGAGATACGTATATGTGAAAACATATGCAATCTGTTGTACATGTTAGGTGAAGAGATCTTTCTCACATCTCGTTTCGAAAAGGGACAATGTAATGTGGATATATGTATAATATGCGTAATGTGACAACTTAAACTACAAGAGAGAGGGTAGTATTGAGGCTGTCGGCTATTTTCCATGAAGAATTTACGTTACACACTGTCAGTGCACGGGGAAATAAAGGTCGACTGCCGATACACTTGCTCTAATCTCACTAATTTAACTTCCCATGTTTCGCCAAGATCTTTCTTGAGTTAATTTTACACCATTTTATATTAGTCTGATACATATTCGCGAACTAAGGTGAGCTAAAGGTGGAAGGGGGGTGTAATATACTATTTCGCCGCTATATAGTTTTTGATAAGGCAATACAATAATAATAATAATAATAATAATAATACCTACTTTTATGTTTTTGACACGTGCGTCTATGCACACAAGAAATGCAGGCTTTTACTTTCAAATATGCAAATTAGTCCCTGCTCTACAATATCGATTTGCATTCAATCCTTATGCATGCATGCAAAACAGTGTAGCTAGCAAAGAACAAGCTAGCCTCCACAAATGTGCAAATTACTCAGATAAATGTTTCTCTGCACTACAAAAAGACAGATGATTTCCGTTGTGCAGATACGTATATAATACGATATAATATGGACATATGCATTGTTTGAGGGCACAGAGTCGATTCCAGTTTCTGTCACCCAGATCGGAAAAGTTGCGAAGACAAACTGCGACTGTACTTATTACAACTCGCTAGAACTAGAGAAGGTGGCGAAAGGTGGCGGAAAGTGGAAAGCCCGCCACCTTGTGAGCACATACATTTTAACATGTACTTGCTATGGACGCACAGACGTACATACTCTGTTAAGTGGAAGGTGGCGAGCAAACACTCGTCTCTATCTTATATGCAAATTAAGTTTCACATAGCTACCCCTGCAGGCTTCTGTATGCAAACTTTACGTTGCAGCAGAGCAGAAGAGAAGTGTCGGTAGCTAACTACGTATGTCCTGTATATGCAAATGTTTGGAAAGTAGTTTCCGGGTACTGCCTCTCTCTAAAAACTTCCTTCTTTAAAAACTATGTCTCTAAAACGGGCCACACGAGACGGTCAGGTGAACTTGCAATAAAGTGAACGTTTCATTTAAACGAAAGTTTCATTTAAAGTAGCTCCAGCAACAAATATTGTGCACAAGACTGAACTGGCGAAAACAATCTTTGTTTTCCATTTCTGTGCCTAAAATTTTTCAACTTAATAGGACACTGTGTTTAGGCAAGACTGAACAGTGGTGTTGCGCGTAGCGCAAGCTTAAGACAATGACTTATAAAGAAAATGTATTACGTAAGATTGAATCCTAGACTATAAAATCTGGCCAAATGAAAACTGGATATTACCAGTTAACACAACTAATAGAACTATTTTGTGTACGGTACCATAGTGTATTGTAGTTAATTACTGTTTATGTATTATCTGTAAGTTGTACATTATCATCCTTAAAGTAATTCTACTTATTTATTTTTAATATTTGGTATGTGTTCTTTCTTCCTAATTTATATATATAGCTTATTTCGTGTTATCGTTGAATCGACGAAATTGAACAGTGACCTGTTTGTTCCCTAAACACAAAGAACCAAACTGAAGACTGCACGTACTTAATAGAAATATGAGCTCTGTGAAACATTGTTTTGGGCAACGGCAAACGTTTAGTAAAACGAGCTCCGGCCGGGCCGAGGTCGAAAGGTTTTGAAACGGGCCGGGCCGCGAGCAAAAATTTTCAATTTTCAACAATTCGGAAATTTGAAAACTGGCCATAATTGGAAAATTTGCTATTTTTATGGTATTGTCAATCGTTCAGGAGAGTAGTGTTGTTGCCCGGCCGGCCGAGCTTGTGGACCCGGCCGACTGGCCAGTTGATGCAAGCCGAACAGACCGGCAGGCACCAATTTTGCTGTCTTTTTCGCGCATTTTTCGTTTGACACCGGCTGGCCAATAAACAACGACGAAAAGGTTTTGCAAAGCCGGTTTTTCGTGGTCTAAAGAGAGTAGATGTTCCATTTTTTGACATAAACATTTGTCAAAAAACGAATACTGTTCTCAATTAAACCAGAAGAGTTATTTGCCCCTACATTATATCCTTAACTGCTTGAGCACGATTTCTGGCGAGGGAATATTTTTCGCCAAAAACTTCATAGTGTAACCTTTCATTTTCCCATGTTTAACACATGTCTAGGTCACATTTGAAGGGCTCTAGAGAACGATACTACTAACATGACGCCACACGGGCCAGTCTGTTTCAAGGACCCATGGAGACATAATATATGTAAAAATAAAAAGTTGGAGATGGACTCAAAATTGAAGCGACTCTTATAATAGTGCGACATGTGTCACACGTTTTAGTTATTTATTATGTACTCGTGGTGAAATTAAATGGGCCCACGGAAACATTACTATGTATACATGAAAATTGATTTGCTGAACATTCCCACTATAATAATTGTTGGTTGCTTTATTTTGTAAACCTCTTTTTAAAATTTCAGATGCTGCCCCGTAAGGAGATGCTATTGGATCACAAGAAATACGAAATAGATCTGATAGTGCATGCTGACCCAGCTCAGAACAGCTCAGAAGATTTCAATCTATATTCCGAGCTTCCAATGTCACCAAACACCGACGACTGTAGCATCTGCACGTGAACGCGAAAGAAGATCCGCTCTCGTGCCCTGTGGCCACTGCATGCATTTGAGTGAATCAGGAACTCAAGAATTAAAAACTTGAGAATGTTTTACTGGGATTTATTCCGCCACGCACTAAACTATAAATATTCCTTCAAAAGAATACCGTAATCACAAGATTTTTCACTATAATTGCTGATAGTTCACCAGATATCTTCATTACGTTTGATTGTCAAGTTCAGTCTTTGAGTAAAACAAGTTTTCAACATGCGTTATTTCATTGTATGTATTTGCGGCGATGCTGTTGCTAATGTCAACGCTGGAAAGCAGCAATGCCAGTATTGTAAAGCCTGAGGATCAACCGGTTCCGATTCCTGGAAAAGGAAAACCCGCTTAAGGGGGGGGTTCGCTTTTTGGCCGATTTTTCGACCATCTCCGATTTTGCTCATTTTCACATATTTTGTAGTCCCAATGGGTCCTTAAAGCAAGACAAGAGCGTTTTGCGAAATATTGCTTCTATCGTGCTGTAGAGCCCTTCAAAGGTGACCTCGACATGTGTTAAACATAGGAAAATGATAAAGTTAGGTTAAAAAGTTTGTGGCAGAAAAATTTGGCGCTGTATGCAAGATACATTGCTCCAACCTTGTTGGACATGTTAAGGACATATCAGAGAGTGCAAATAACCCTTCTGGAACAATTCTGTTGAGTGTCGGAGTTTTTGCGATTTTTCAAAGTCAAAATTTTGTAAAAATGGTGGTTTTTATACCACGAAAAACTTAGACCAGCGAAACATTATCGCCTGTCCTGCACGATTGGCAAAAGGTACAGAAATCGCTTATAGATAGTTGCACTCTATGCATATACAGAATTCTTATGACAGTAGTTGTAATTTTTTATCTTCAGTAACGAGCTCAAAAAACTTGCCACAAACTTTTTAACCTAACTTTTTCATTTTCCTATGTTTAACGCATGTCGAGGTCATTTTTGAAGGGCTCTACAGCACGATAGAAGCAATATTTCGCAAAACGCTCTTGTCTTGTTTTGAGGACCCATTGGGACTACAAAATATGTGAAAATGAGCAAAATCGGAGATGGTCGAAAAGTCGGCTAAAAAGCGACCCCCTTTAAGCTTACAACTTTAGCTTATACTGAGCTAACGAAAAGGTGAATCGAAAAAGGATTTCAGATTCGTGCTCAGCGCCCTTGAACACCCCTGTATGGAAGTTTTCAGCAAACTTTTTTCAAAAATTTTTGGTTCCTCTTGGTCCCCCCCCTTACGAACTAAAATTTTAAATTTTTAAAATGTTTTTTTAAAATTTAAAATTTTTTATTTCAGAATTTATCAGCCTCCAGTATGCATCCATACAAAATTTCAAAGTTATTGGTCACAAAAACCAATAGTTAGGGCAGGCGGGGAAAAGAGTAAAAAATCCGACATGACAAATATTAATTCAGAATAAACTAAATTCGTCTACTTATTAAATTGCAAGACAAGGAAAATCAGCTTACTGATAGGATCCCTTAATCCTATTCCAAATCCGTCTACAACATTATCAACTCCCAGGCTTCCCAAAAGGTTCCCCAAATCAAAGGCGGAAGCAAACTCACAAAAGAGGATGATAATTTTCATTCCTACTTTAACTGAGAAACAAACTTTGCACTGCGAAATTATGCATGGCTCATGCAAGCCCATTTTATAGCAACAAATTGCACGTTGGATTGTTTACAATTTGATTAAACGATAATTTCGAAAGTTATAAAGCGGTTAAAATAAAATCCATTCTTTAAAATTAAGAAAATAGAAAATTTACGCAGACGTACACACATTGCTTCAGCACTAAATTTTCCCTTCACTTTAAAGGCCGGTTCACACGGTCAAATTCTCATCAAATAACTTTGATCAAATTTGTTGACAGCAAAATATTTGATCAAATTGCCTGTTTACACTGTCAAACTTGCATCAAATAATTTGACCAAATTTTGATCAAATTGGGCGCCAGTTTGAATTTGCGCGCGTAGAAAATGGTAAGTCAGCAGCGCAAACCAGCGTTTTTCTTGTTATTTCAATGTGATTTTGAGCCCAATCCTAAACGCCCTTGGGTTAAAGGTTAGTAAAAAATCTAAAATAATTTACTCTTTACAGCAACTTTTCATTTCATTTCATTTCTAAATATAAAATATTTCATTTAATTTTTCGAATATTTGGCAAAATTTTTAATTATATATTCATTTAAATCACATTCAAAGTATATTTAATGAAAGTGTATGTTATTTGCAGTCCTGTGATTTTGCACATTGTGTTGAAAGACCGTAAAGAAACTGCATGCGTGATGAAAACAAAAGGCTATGCTTCAATTTGATTTCCGGTCACGTGATACACGCGCAAAATGTCATTGGACAAGCCGTCAAATATTTGATGGTTTTTGCGCACTGACGAAACCAATTTGATAGTTTGACAGCAATTTGATGGTAAATTTGACGGAATTTGATGGAATTTGATGCCCGTTCAAAGCATCAAATTTGGTCAAATTGCAAGTTTGGTCAAATTTGATCAAATTTATTTGACGAAAATTTGATCGTGTGAACCGGCCTTAACAATCTGTAGGTCACGCAACTTGTATTCCATCATTAGCTTGGAACAGGTGGTTTTTAGAAAATGAAGAAATTGACAAATTTGGCGCAGGACTTCTCTGCCTATCCGCAAGCTGTTATCTATTTTATCTGTATGACAATTGCATTTTGTTTACCTTTTTTCGAAAATATATGTACCTACAGTTGAATCTTAACCATCGGTTACTACAGGCTAATTCCATTCATCCTTAGAATTTGGTACTGCTGAATTATATACTGCTATTTAGCGATGGGATCAGTATCAGCAAAAACTCGTACCACAAAAGTGTCTAACCTTCCAAACAGTACCGACTGCTCAGGAACCTATTCCAACGAATCCTCTTAAACTGGTTCTTCTCGAGATCCCAGCCCTGCCGGCCCCTTTGCCACTTTCCTTCGGCATGGAACCAGAAGACATCGCCATCATTCAAAACACGTGGCCGGCCAACTTTCTACAGATCAGGCTCGGCCAGGCAATTCTGGCCAATATAGCCGAGAAAATTCCAGAAATGCCTGAAAACCTGGGGCCTTTTCAAGAAAGGGTAGGGTAGAGTAGAGTAGACTGGAGTAGAGTAGAGTTAAAATTAACTCTTTTCATGAAACCACAGAGTTAATTTTAACCCTGCGTGTTTTAACTCTAACCCTGCGGGGTTAAAAGCTGTAGAGTTAAAAATTACGGAGTTAAAATTAACCACATGTTTTCATGAAAAGAGTTAATTTTAACTCTGCTTAACCTGCATGTTTTGCTTGGGGTTAAATTTCAACAGAAAATGCTCAGAAAAGGTTAAGCAGAGTTAAATTTATCCCTTTCGTGAAAAGGGTAGAGTTAAATTTAACTCTACAGGTTTTTAACTCTGCATGATATTCTTGAAAAGGGCTGAGTTAAAGCGAGTTAATTTTAACTCTCCATGAATCCACGCGGAGTTAAAATTTTTAACTCTCTCTAACTCGCAGGGTTAAAATAAAGGAACCGTGTCAAAAGTGGTGCCTGAAGTTCATTTAATTTAATTTTTAATGATTTAATTCGTGCAAAAATAGTGTAAGCGGGTTGTTTTGATATGATCATTTTTGTAGTTTTTGTGTGCTAGTCCAGCCAAAGTATCAGGCCAGTGCTGTAATAAAGTGAATAAAAACCATTGACTTAACTTTTTATGCACCTATTTCCGTGTATCAAAACTAACAAGAAGCTGTTTCTGACGGAAAGCAAAAAACACGGACAAAAACCGCCATAACAAGCAGGATTTTGTGCAAAAGGTTCAGTTTCCTTTGGACGGACATTTAAGTAACTGTAAAACCTGATGCGCCGTTAATTATTTTATAAGAGAGCTCTTAATTGCTTACTACAGAAAATATACGTGCAAAACATTGCCTAAAGATTTTTAATAAAGCTTGAGGAGTATACCTTTATATCGAAAATAAAGTTTAAACTATTCAGCTTTTGCATGTATATTTTACGGCGTATTCTGGGTTGTCCTACATCTGGATTGTCCTACACTTGCTGATTGGCTCATTGTAAATGCACGTGTTAACTGCGCCCGCCTACTAGGTAGTGTTAACTACAGTATGACGTCTCACTTAAACAATAGCTGAGTAATTCCTTAAATTTTAAATGTAAATGTATTCTACCGTAAGGGGTATGTACGTAATGACTTTTTAATGCCTTCGTGACATTGTGAAACATTTAACTTCAAGTTTTAGAATCTATTTGAAAATGCTATTATTTGGGTAAAATTTCATTTAGGTGCAATGATAAGCAAAGTTTAGCGATTGTTTCCAAAAGCTGTGCTTTATTACCACCTAAAAACTTCTAAAATTTAACTTAATCACGGTATGCGTTTTGGGATTGGCAGAAATTGAAGAATTTGTTCAAAAGTTTCCTTCGCTTTAGCAATTTCTATAAATCTGAAATTTTGACGAATTTGAAATTTAAGTAGCCCAACATTTTATTTGAATCTTTTTGTAAAAATGAAAATGCCAACAGCAAAATATTTTCCAGGTAAAGACACATAAATTTCCTTTATATTCATTTTTAAAACAACTTTCTGCATAAACTGAGTAAAATTAACCCTTGTGACCCTTCACAGTGACATGTACGACTCTTAATGTGTATGCTTATTTGCTACTACACCAGCCAATCAAATTGTGTAGGACAATCCAAGTGTAGGACAACCCAGAACAAACCATTAGTACATGTTCCTGTAAGTTTTATCATATTTGAGAAATCTTTGCTGAGCTGAGATATTAATGACAAAAGTTTAACTGTAACGATGAGTCATCAATTAGAACGGAGAATAGACATTTCCGATTTTGGAATTGAAAGTGGTATGTATATAAATCGGAACAGAAGTTCTTCGGAATGAGAGACAAGATTTCACACACAAATTATACTAGCCCTATCTTAAACCATTGTTTACACGCATTTACGGTGAAGAGTATATTTATCAAGCAAAATGCGTGTGAGGGCTCGGGCCGAGCAAACATAAGAGGCCTGCTGCACTGAGGCGCAGCAGGAAAGCAGGAAAAAGAAACGTATAAAATTCGTGTAAACTTGAAAGAAAACGTTTCTAATGCGTGTAATTTTTATCGTTTACACGATTTTATTTTTGACATGCTTCCTAACTCTTTTAACTTTCTTGAAAAGGGTCGAGTTAATTTTAACTCTACTCTACCCTTTTGTGGAATATTAGCCAGAATTGATGATTCTGAGTCCAAGTGTTACAGTAAGATTACAGTTAAATTAAGTATTCTATGGTAATAGTACAATCAGATCATAGTAATAATTCTATAGTAAGGTTAAATTACTACAGTCCTTTTGCAATATTACGAACACGTTAGTTCATTTGCATTTCTAACTTGACACATAGTCAACCTTTTGAAATTGTGTAAAGTGTTGGCTTAGCCTATTTCTTTTCTCTATTTAAGCAAATCTTAATTGACAGTGGGGGCAGTTCAGTTGAGTTCGCCAGGGGTGCTCGTCGGGGCGTTTAGGTGTGATTAATTGGGGTCCAGGTTTGTGCATTAGTTCTGACTCTGAATTTATGTTATTTTGATTTGGAATAAAAGTGTTTAACTTTTTGAATAAATTAACCGCTCGTTTCCTGAATATTTGAATAACTTTTACACTAGTTTAGGAGGAGTATTTAGTTTCGTTTGAGTATCACACACCTTTGACTCGAACCTGCAAATTCTAACACGAAGTCCGGTCATTTATTTTTGGAAATACAGCTCAAAGGTTCAAAACTTCACAAATGTGGCGACCGTGACTGAGGTAAATGCTTAAAATTACTTAAGAAGAATTACCTAATTGCGTAATTTCTCAAATTTCCCAAAAGTTTAGTGTAATGGCGGACCCTAATTTTTCCGGGGTAGTTTAGGTCGGGGAGATGTGATTCGGGGGGTCAGACAGGGTGACCCCCACCCCCAACTTCCTCTGGGCAGGCCCCTGGCAAGTATGGGGCGGGGGACACCTAAATCCCAGCCTCTCCAGGAACCTGTAGTGTGGCGGGGAACCGCTCAAAATTTTCTTTTCATCAAAATGGGGGATTGGGGGACTCAGTCTTCCGTGGGTGGGGGGACAGTACCTCCCCAATTGAATACAGATTGTTTAAGGGGAGGAACCTCTACGTTTTGGTGCTAGCCGTGAACTCCCCCAAAATAATGCTCATGGGGCTGGAGGTTCTTTTGGCAGTCTCCTCACAACAGCTTTTTGGAGGTCACCGCCCGGATTCGGGAGGGACTTATATGCATCAATTTCCTCCTCCTCCTCCTCCCCCTCGGGTACTTGTTTTCCCAGCGTCCCCGGCCCAGGAAGGGAGCGAATCTTTGGCGAAAGAACTGGGGGGTCCCTCGGGTGGTTCGACAGCTGAGTCGGGTCTCCTCAGGGGACAGTGTCGGTTTCCGGGAGCTTCAAGAATTTTTCGACCAGAAATGTAAAGATCGGGGGTTACCCTTGATTTCAGTGGCCGAACTTTATTCACGGGAAAAAGAAGATTATTCTCGAACTCTCTCTCGGGGGGGGGAGACCAAGCAGAGAATGGGAGTGAGCGACAAACTCCCTCTAAGCAGCTTATTCAGCTGTCGGACTCCGGAACTTCGTCTCCGGGGGTTCAACCCCCTCAAAATACGGGAAATTCTGCGTTGGCCCCCGGGGAGCTTCAGGAGGCTGAATCTTGGCCTCAGAATGGTCCGGAATCCACCTCGCAGCCTCACTCAACTACTCCCAGAACCGAACCTGCACCCGGAACGTGGGGACAGGCAGAAGGGTTTGTTTGGTGCACTGTCAACAATATCTGCAAGGTACGTTCATACGGGTTCTCCATAATGGTTGGGCGGACTCTCAGGACGGCTCCGGAAGTCGGAAATCCGGGTATCAGCTAGTTTATGATCCTCAATCAAACCAGTGTTTCGTCTATAATTACGAGGGTTACCCAGCTTTTCCGCTGTTTTCGAATGGAGGGGCTCCGGGGCCTACTTCAGAACAGCAAAATTGCTCCGGAACTACCACAATTCAGCCTGGCTCAGGAGGAGGTGGTCAACCACCCCCAAATTCTAGTCCAGGTGCAGGTGGGGTGTCGGGGGGGGGGACGCCTCAGCAGCAAACAAATCAGGTGGTCCCTCAAATGGCCTACACCCACCCAAATACACAAGGCAGAACGCCAAGTACGGGGGTCTGGCTCACCAACCCCCCCACCCCGTTGACGCCTCCGCGGCTCGGTCCGGTTCAGCCAGAGTCTGGATTATATCATACGCCTAGGCAGGATAGACCGCCTTCGACAGCCTCCAGACATCTACTCCACCTACCATGCAGGCCACTGATGCGTGTTAGTGTTGTACCACCATCGGAATGGAATAAAGAAAATTGGGGGGTGAGCCTACGCTTCAACTAAGTATATTTGTTTCTGGATGACAGAAACCCTAGCCTTCTAAACAATATTTATACATTAATTCCATAATGCACCGTTTTGGACATCCATTAACTTGGCCGCGCCAAGTTGGTGAACAAACGATTAACTATTATAAAACGTTTGGTCACGTTTGATCACGTTTGTTCCACGAGAAATTGCCGTTTGTTCACGGCCTGATATTAAGAAATTTGCAAAAAACTAGACCTTAGAGCTAGCTTCATTCTAGCCGCGCCAAACTAATTTTTCGCAGAAATTTTGATGCCATTAAGAAGCTTTCGTTTGATCCCACATAGCAATTATTTGGTAAAGCTCCTTTCTTTGAGAATCATGAGAAATTTATTTTTAAAATTCCAACTTTTGTTTTAGGGTGACACATGTATGTTTTCCCCCGAATCCAATGGGTGGGGGATGGTATAGCTCTCTCCCTGTATTCATGGGTGTGTTAGGGAGTGAGGGGGAGTGGGGGACCCCCCCGCAAAATGACAAATTTTTGCGACCCCCCGATTTTCAGATTTTAGCTACCTTCCCCCCAATTTTTGAGCAAAAACTGGCCAAAAAACAGCAAAAAATCGAAAAATTAGGAGGGGGGTCCGCCACCCTACGTCGGAACCCCCCGACCCAGATGTTTTGCCCAGCAACATCTATGCTTGTATAGTTGTATATTTTGCATTGATCCCCCGCCCCAGGTGTCATGCGGGGGAGGTGTTGGTTTGAAAAAAAGCAAGGAGGGGTTCTGCCAGTCCCCATTCAAATTTTCCATTTTGCCTCAAATCAGAAAACTTCCAATTTAGATATTTCCAAAAATGCCTATTTTTCCAATAAATGAGTGTAAATGTTGAAATATTGCATTGTATTTTTAGCAAAATTTGGGAAATCACGATAAAAATAAATGCGTAAATTAGGGTCGATGCTAGAAATCCCCAAATCTAAAAAATCCTAGTCCTAGTACGGCTAGTGCCTCTGCATGATTCCGCAAGCATTTATATATGACATATCATTCCTGAACACAGGGCCGCCCCCTCCCGAAATTTACAATATTATATTTCACTCTCCTTTTTGTTCTTCAAGCATGCTGTTCAGGCTGTTTGCAGAAGCATTAGTTAATTTATTTTTAACGTTTCCAATAGGGTTGTTTCACAGTTTCACAAATCCGTTACATCTCTCTCTCTCTCTCTCTCTCTCTCTCTCTCTCTCAAAAAATATATATATATATATATTTTCTCTCTATATATATATATATATATATATATATATATATATATATATATATATATATATATATATATATATATATATATATATATATATATATATATCATAGGGGTCGCGGTAGCGACCCCTATAATATGAGTGAAAATGGTCGAATGACCGTGTAAAACAAGGCTGCGCAGAAGCTGCGCAGATTCCTGCGCAGATCCTGCGCAGATTATGTGCGCAAAAAATTGTACGTGTCGAGTTTAGTATGTGTGCGAAGTTTCATCCCCGTACCACTTTCCGTTAAAAAGTTACGCCAAAAATCGCTTACGAGAGTGATGTTTTTTTTTCCGGTTCTCCGCTTTGACGTCTGGTAAGGGGGTTTTGTAGCTTTAATAACAACAGATAGAAAAATTTTTGCCTATGAAAACCATATATATTCTTGGAGTACGCAACAAAAATAAGCCGATAGGCTAGTTTTTATGCCTCCCAGAGCCGGAAAAAATTTTTGACGGGGGGCCAAAGTCGGTCAAAACGCTAAAATGGCCAAAAAGTATGCTTCAATGTCACCTTAATAAGTCAGACTGGGCTATATATGGGGCAATACTGCCTATATGGCTAAATAGGACACATATCAGGGTCGTTCAATTGCTATATGATTTTCCTGCCGGGGGCGTAATTTTTGGGTACTGGCCTGCCAAAGTTGGTGAATTTTGGGTCCAACTTTGAACTTAGTTTTTCGCTTATTTTGCGACCTGGAAGGCTCAAATCTTGTGTACAAAGGTTTTTGCGGACGGAGAATCGATTCCCGATATCAGTTTTTCTGCCCGACTGACCCAAGTTGCTGGGCTGGTTCCACTTTGCCGTCTGGAGGGTCATGTCGGCAACCGTTTCCTGGAGGTCCATACTAGGCTCTACTTGGCCTCTCAAAACTTTCTCTATAGGGGTTTTCTGGTGCGCCCAGCTCATTTCCGGTGTCCGTTTTGCCGTCCGACTTATCCATCTTGCTGGGCTGGTTCCACTTTGCCGTCTGGAGGGTCATGTCGGCAACCGTTTCCTGGAAGTCCATACTAGGCTCTACTTGGCCTCTCAAAACTTTCTCTATAGGGGTTTTCTGGTGCGCCCAGCTCATTTCCGGTGTCGGTTTTGCTGTACAACGCACCCATTTTGCTGGGCTGGCTCCACTTGACCGTCTGAGGTGTCAGGTCGGTAAGGGGTCAGGTGGTCCAAAATAAAATTTTTCAAAAGTGGTCAAATTTGGTACCAAATGAAAGCCCTAAGTGAGCTGAGCAACTTTTGTCATAGAATTGTATGCTCAAAGTGGTTGTAGGGTGCTGGGGTGGGGTGGGGTGGGGACTTAGGCGATTTTCGGTCAAAAATGAAATTTTTCAAAAGTGGTCAAATTTGGTACCAACTGAAAGCCCTAAGCGCGCTGACCAACTTTTGTCATAGAATCGCATGCTCAAAGTGGCTGTAGAGTGCTGTGGTGGGGTGGGGTGGGGACTTAGGCGATTTTCGGTCAAAAATGAAATTTTTCAAAAGTGGTCAAATTTGGTCCAACTGAAAGCCCTAAGCGCGCTGAGCAACTTTTGTCATAGAATTGCATGCTCAAAGTGGCTGTAGAGTGCTACGGTGGGGTGGGGTGGGGACTTAGGTGATTTTCGGTCAAAAATGAAATTTTTCAAAAGTGGTCAAATTTGGTACCAAATGAAAACCCTAAGCGCGCTGAGCAACTTTTGTCATAGAATTGCATGCTCAAAGTGGCTGTAGACTGCTGTGGTGGGGTGGGGACGTAGGCGATTTTGGGTCAAATATGAAATTTTCCAAAAGTGGTCAAATTTGGTTCCAAATGAAAGCCCTAAGCGAGCTGAGCAACTTTTGTCATAGAACTGCATGCTCAAAGTGGCTGTAGAGTGCTGTGGTGGGGTGGGGTGGGGACTTAGGCGATTTTCGGTCAAAAATGAAATTTTTCAAAAGTGGTCAAATTTGGTTGGTTGGTTGGTTCTTTTTTGCGCATACATATGTAAAAGAATGGAAAACAAGAACCAAAAAATGCTCCTTCGTCGCATGTAAAATACATATGAGTACTCTCAGGCAGGTTGTACAAAAACGGAAACTAGCCTGTAAAATGCATATGAGTGGCGTTGAGGTTGTAAATTAAGGAAAACAAGTTGCAACGGCTTAACATATGAGCCTGTCCTACAACGAGGCTCATATTGGCGTCACAGTGCAGCCTTCTTAAAGATCATCAGGTCATCATATTAAGGAAAAAACGAATGAATAGACATAACATGTTAACATTGTGGCTTGAAAGAAATGGACAGAACGAAGTGAACTGCGACACCTCAAGTTGAACTGTACCTGCAAGCTGATGTTTCCCGAAACACCATGGCACCTACTATTTCCGGAAGCACTATAGTACAGTACACACCTACTGTATTCTCGGAACACTATGACACACACTACTCTCACATACGTAATGCTTTCCCCACATGGCTCTGAGTCAGAGCGCAAAGTAGCATGCCGTATAATGCGTATGCACAGTATAATGTCTTAGCGGCAAGATGTGTGAAGGACAATTTTGTAATGAAAAGCTTTATATACGTGCTATTTATATGAAGGTCAAATATCGACAAATTATATTCTGACATACGCCAATATGAGCCTCGTTGTAGGACAGGCTCATATGTTAAGCCGTTGCAACTTGTTTTCCTTAATTTACAACCTCAACGCCACTCATATGCATTTTACAGGCTAGTTTCCGTTTTTGTACAACCTGCCTGAGAGTACTCATATGTATTTTACATGCGACGAAGGAGCATTTTTGGTTCTTGTATATATATATATATATATATATATATATATATATATATATATATATATGTCTGCGGGTTTTATGTGTTTGTGTTGCAGGTTTCTTCAGATGTAAATTCAAATGTGGATTTGGTTTGCGTTGGCATTATATACGTATACACCTTTATTTTCGATGGCAAATTGTATATCATGCAGAGTTATTTTCTAAAACTGCAAACATACGTAGTGTACGTGTTTTTATATTTTGCAGTTTTAAAAATTTTCTTTTGTATGACTAATTTTACGTTATATAATTGGCCCTGCTCTCAACAGCTGTGTATCATCTGATCCTGGATTTATTGGGTATGTTACCTTCTGTAATTTACGTATATACGTAGTTGATCTGTTAGTTTATTCTGTACTTGAAATTTTTATTGCCGGGCTACTCAGCCAACTTGAAGTTTCAGCACTGTATATATGTATATATATAATATATATATATATATATATATATTATATATATACATACTACATAGCATATATAGCATATAACGTATATACGTACGTAAGTATACACACAAAGGGTTGAAAATTGAAATGTAGCACTGCCTTCATAGGGCGCCAGAAGAGGGGTCCGGGGCTAAAAGTCCAGGACTAAAGACAATTTCAATTTTAGCCAAGCTAAACTTTAAAGTGTTGTATATATTGTATGTATAACTGTTCAATTGCCCAGAACTTCAGGCCCCTGGATTTCATAATACGACAGTGTTTACAATTTTTTAATTACAATACATATACGTAATAACGTATCACATTATAAAAAAACAAAAAACACATACCCAATAAAGGCAACTGACAATCAATTGACAGGGAGTGTCCGGGATTAGATCCACTAATGTGTATTTAATACATGCAAAGGAAATTTCCCAAAGTTGCAGCATTCAGTAAAACAGTACAATTATGTACTTCTGCAACTTTAAGAACCAATGTTGCATAATATATATATACCATGTAATAAAGAGGGACCTCCGCTCCGCATACGTTATAAAATAAACTGAAGGCGTTGTGTACGATACTTGGGAAACAGGAAAGGAAACAGAATAGAAGACACGTTAAGAGACAGAAGTTCTGTCACTGACGTACGTAATAAAAGCAGTATATACAGAAGTAAAATCTAAGTGCGCAGCAGGCGAACATTTTTAAAAAATTTGTGAAATTTATTAAAATTCTGCTTAATTTTCACTCAAAATATATATGCATATAAACAGCTGAAAAATTTACCCCCCCCCCCCTCATTGATACCCCAAGTTCCAGGGAAACTATGAGCATTGGTGTAACGGACATTTGGGGTGGGGGCTTCCCCCAATATTTTTTGGAAGCCCTACTCTGGATTCTGGAACCCCACCCCAATCCTCCCCAAAAAGTTTCTCATTTTTTAGCCGTTTCTAATGCCAAAAACATCTAACCTTTTTCGCCGAACCCCTCCATACTTTTTTCTACCAACACCTCCCTCCGCATTACACCTATGGGCATATGTGTAATTGGGGGGTAACCCCCCCAGCCATTTTTCCAAACCCCCCAGAAATTTTTGGGGGCCCCGCCCCCCCCAACCGGGGGGCGGGGGGTAGTCGCGCCGACGGCGCGAAAATTGGCCAGAATTTGGGCATTTTTAGGGTAAATTTTGCAAAATTTTTCAAAAAATCCAAATTTTTGGCTTAACATGTTTATTATCGCGAGAAATACACGTTTATAACGGTGTTATGGACTTCTACACTCAATATTGACCTTATTCTGGACTCAGAAACATGTTGGCAACATAGGTGTAAGGTAGGGGGGTTGGGGGGTTGCCCCCCAGCCTTTTTTTCAACCCTCCCCCAAAACGTTTTGGGAGGGGACGTCCCCCCGAACTGGGGGGGATTAGTCGTGCCGAACAAATAGCCAAAATCTGGGTAAATTTTGCTTTTAAGTTTTGTAAAAGCTTCATAAAAAGTCCAAATTTTTGTCTTAAAGTGTTTATTATTGCGAGAAACACACGTTTTTAATTGTACTATGGACTTATTTTAGACTTGGAAACATGTTAGCAATCAAATTTTCGAGTTTAGAACTACTGTCTAATGATGAAAATTCTAAAATGAAAATTGAAAACTTCATGGTTGAATGTTGTTTGGCATTAACAGCTGAAAATGCGATTTTTGGCATAAAAATAGAAAAATTTTTGGGGGGAGGGTTGGGGGGTCTTGGGGGGGGATCGCCAGAGGGGCCCCCCAGAAAATGTTGGGGGGAGCCTCCCCCACCCCAAATCTCCGTTACACCTATGGTTGGCAATCAAGTTTTCGAGATTAAAAACACTGTCTAATGTCAAAATTACTCAATGATTTCATGTTTTTCGGCATTAGCAATGAATGGCTGAAAATGCGATTTTTGGCATAAAAATTGAAAAATTGTGTTGGGGTAGGTTTGGGGGGGTCGTGGGGGGGTGGTCTAAAAAGCCCCCCCCCAAATTTTGGGCGATGGGGCCCCCGCCCCACCCCCAAATCCCCGTTACACCTATGCCTACGGATACGGATTCACTCCAGCCCATACAAGGAGCGAGCAATGCCCTTCCCCCATAGGTGTACTTTGAGGAAAAGTTGGGGGTGGGGGTAGCCGAAATTAGGGTGGGTCGGTGGGATCAGCCGGTTTTGGGTGTGGTGGGGTACAGAAAAACCGATTTTGGGAGAGGGTAAAGGGTGTAAAAAATTTTTCTTCAAAATTTTAAGCAAAAGTGTGCAATTTTGCTATAAGACGCTATTTACAACACAAAATTAGCAATATTGGAATAAAGTTGGTCATTTTTGCGAAAAAATTATAATTTTTCCTAATTTTGAGTCAAAATTTCGAAAATTTTGAGTGTGGGGTCTGGCAAATTTAGGTGGGTGGGGTCTGAGATTTGGCCATTTGGGGGTGGAGTCTGCCTCCAAAATTTTAAGGGTGGGGTCGGGACTTTTCCATTTGGGGGAGGGGGTTCCCCTACCCCCGAGGTACACCTATGCCTCCCCCACCCATTGGATTCGGGGGAAAAGCATATAATGTGTCACCCTAAAACAAAAGTTGGAAATTTAGAAATATTAAATTTCTCATGATTCTCAAAAAATGGAGCGTGACCAAATAAATGCTATGTGTGATCAAACGAAAGCTTTTTAATGGCATCAAAATTTCTGCGAAAAATTAATTTGGCGCGGCTACAATGAAGTTAGCTCTAAGGTCTAGTTTTTTTGGAAATTTCTTAATATCAGGCCGTGAACAAACGACAATTTCGTGTGGAACAATCGTGATCAAACATGACCAAACGTTTTACGATAATTAATCTTTTGTTCACGAACTTGGCGGGGCCAAGTTAATGGAGGTCCGTTTTGGTTTTGGTCAACGCTCAGGCGTCAAATCGGCGCGTAGCTAGGGGGGGGGGAGGGTGGATGGGGGAATTCCCCTCTTTCAAATTACCCCCAGGAATGGTTTCTCTACAATGGGTAAAACACCCATTTTCAAAAACATACGCGAAAGACATGTATCGCACTATCCTAATGCATGTTTCGCACCCCAACATGAGTTCCAAATTCCCTATTTGGTGTATTTTGATCATATTCTGCATCTTTTGTTTGAACGAACACGTGCTGTGACTTACGTGTAGTTTAATCTCTAAGAATGCTCTGTAAAAATTCCAAGAAGGTCACGAAATAGAAAATTTTCTCGACTTCTGGGAGGCCCTGCCCCCTCCAGACCCCCTCGGAAATTTTTGCATTCCCTCGCTCGAAATTTTTTTCTGCATACGCTAGTGCTGTCAAATTTGATATTGAAGGAACACGCAACCGTAAAATCAAAACTTGAACGGCTGCGTGTTTGGCATGCCCAAGCAAAGTCACAATTACGTCAAGAGTGCAAAACAAACATTTCCTGCAATGAAAGGGCATTTACAAAATGATCACTAATCAAATCACAGGTTTAATTATACAGCGAATGTTATTATACAGTGATGCGCTCACAAAGTACGGCTATGACCTTGCTGTACTTACGGAGACGAGACTCCAGAACAACGGACAATTCTTCACCACCACGTCCACGTCAGCCAAGTCATTTCTGATATGTCATTCTGGCGGCCAGACCCATGAACGCGGGGTGGCCTTCGTGGTTTCTACGAATCTCTCGAGCGCAGTGAAGAACTTTACCCCATCTTTGATAGACTAGCCCTTTTAGAACTGTCTGGTCAGGTAGCTACCTTTATCATAGCGTACGCCCCGACGAACCCATCCCCTGACGAAGCGAAAGACTCTTTTTGTGATGAACTACAAACTCTGGTTGACGCCATTCCCAGAAACGCTCTGGTGCTTCTATGCGGGAGTAGTATAGGGCGAGCTTTTCGACCCGCAATCATTGGATTGGATTTCCACCGGGTTATTACGTCATCCCTTTGTCAATATCTGCTAGTTTTTCCTCCTACCCTTGGTTTTTGTAGTGCATGACCACTGGGGAAAATAAACACCCAGCATATACCCCCTGTACCTCCTGTACCCCTATATCCCCAGTACCCCCTGTACCCCCAGTAACCCCCTGTCGAACATCCTGTTTATACCCCCAGTACTTCCTGCCATACTCCTAGTATTACACCCAGTTCCTGCCCTTACCAACCACACACTTGACAACACCCAGTATATACCCCCAGTTCCAAAAGCATTCACACCTCTCCAAGCTTCCTCATCACCGTCCCTCTGCGTTCTTCCCCCGGGGCTTGGGACCCGGCGTTGGCCCATTACCGGTTTTTTTATTTTTTCTATTTTGTTTGATTTTTTTGGATTTCTTAGCGTTTCTATACAGCATATCTATATACAGTATACACATGTAGCCCTTAAGAGGGCTGTTGGGATAAACAAGTACTACAGTCATATATCCAATGGAGCCGTACTCACCCCATCTGCTAACACTTTCCGTTTAGGGTAGAGGTAGGGAAGGGCATCTTTAGTCTGAAAGTATTGTATTATTTTATTGTCTATGCTTCTAAGTCCTCTGTTTTCTCCAGACATTGTATTCCCCGTTTCTAAAACATTTTTAAAATCTTCCCGGGTGTATGTATTTAGGGCTTTGCTCACTCCTTTATGGGAGACTTTATTCGTCTTTCCCCATGCCAGGTAGGTCTTGCTGCAAAGTGCTATTATACCGTCCCCAGTCCATTCCTCTTTGAACAAACCGGGTATTCTTTTCTGGCTAGGGTCTTGAACAAAGAAATCCTTGAGTGCCTTTTACCATTGTTTTTCATTTCTAATAGGGACACAATCACTTAAGTTTTTAGAAGAGCAGGCAAAATAGAGGGAGTCGGTGTCCATTTGACACAATTGGAAAGTTTCGGGCCACAAATTGGGTTTCAGGCAGTCATAGTAGAACTGAAGCATCCTAAGTTTGGCGTACTGGTAGACAAAGAACCCCACTAATTCCGGAAGCCTGTAGACAATTTTTGACTTAGCCGATTGAACCTCATATATCCCGTTTCCCAGGTCATCTAATCTTCTAAACCTCCATCCATTTACTTCCCGGCTAGCCCCAGACCTTTGACAATATTTTACATCCTGGTGTTTTTCGAGATTTGTAATTGTCCGACCATAGTAAGAATTTCCTAGAAGTTTGAACATTTCCCCCTTGAGTGCTAGGTCCGGATCCGAGTCAGCTGCAGAACGATGGTAGGTAACCTCGTCTCCCAACTCTTTGAAACAGGCCTTAGGTTTAAATTCAATTGCTTGGTGGATTTTCGTAATTTTCAGGCCATGTTTCAGATACCACTTAATTAGAGGAGTAGCTAGGAGAATTTTCGTTCCAAAGTAGCTTCCAATTAGACCCCTTCTATGTTGGTTCATAAGATCATTCAAGTCGCAAAACGTTTTCATGTGATCTCCGATGTCTTCCTTTGAAATTTCTACATTTTTGAAAATAGGGGTCATCTCTGCGAAGTATTCCTTTTTATCCTCAGGTACCTCAATGTCCACCTCAACTAATCCGAAGAACCTATTAGCTTGAATTTGGGTGACTAGTTCTGCGAAAGTAAGGACTGATCGTTTCTTTGGAAGGTTGAAGTGCTCATCCATGAACTGCTGCATATCTGGGGAATCTTTTAGTTCTTTATCAAATTCGCATTCCCACTTTTCCAGAAGATCGAAACCCCCATCTTTAATTGCCTGGGAGACTCTTTCAGTTCTTTCCCGTCTTTTAGTCCGATCCTCAGGATCCTGGTTCCTATCCAATTCGCAGCCATGTCCGTGGAAGTAGCAACCGTGAAACTGGAGGACTAGATTCTTCTCCGAGACCCAGCCATCAACTTTGGATTTTCCTATTCTTTTTTGACCACCATTGTAACCGTGCTCAACCCGAACTCCCAGCACCTCTGCCATATACTCCAGCCACATAGCCTCCTTGCGCCCTCTTTGTAGCCATCTTTTGAATTTCCCATCTTCTGTGGGTTTCCATTCGGCGTACAGACCCATAGGCATATCCTGCATTGTGCACCAGAGATATAGGGCGTTGGCGTCGAACCCAAAAATTTGTGCAACTTTGAACCCATTTGTAATTTCGGTAACCCCGGCTTCGTGATATCTGTGAAAGACTAAGCTAGGACCCCCAACTATATTATCTTTTATTAATTTATGCCAGTGTTTAGTAAACTTATTAACAAGGGGAACGATCGTATGTTTAGGAATTTTGTTCATCATGTGTTTGTAGGCTAAGCCAGGGAGAGAGATAGCCCCACTTTTAAACATGTCGATTCCCATAGTTTTCCGGAATTCTACCATCTTCTCCGTTGCTTGAAGAAAGGGTCCTACATCCAAATTATTGTACCAGATTAGGAGATCCCTTACAGTTTTAAATTTATTTTTCCTCCATGCCGCTACAACTGCTGTGAAGTCCTCGTCAGAAATTTCCTGTTGTTTAAGAGTGGAATAGTAGAGGTCACGGTGGGGGAATCCTTGGTCTAGAAAGTCCAGGGAAGTGAAGGCTTCGTAAGGAAATGCGCCCTTTTGGTCCTCAATTTTAAAACCTTTAAGCCATTTCTTGTAGGAGGTCCCAGTGGCAAGGTAGTTTGTAATGTCTAGAAAGTACAATTTGGGGGTACAGAGGGCCATGTAGTTGTTATTCTTTTTCACAACATACTTGGTTTCCTGGCCATTTAGGAGTAAGTTGGTAATTAGACAAGACTTTATAAGGTTCATATCAAATTTTCCTGAGTTGAATCCGAGAGTTGGAACTTCCTTTAACCAGGTTTCGAATTCTGCTAGAAGTTTCTCGTGTTCTGCTAGACCGGAAAGGGTGGGCTCGTAGATTTCCCTAAGAAGTTCGTAGGCCTTATCGGCTATCTCCTCCATGTAATCCTTCATTCTTCATCCTTCATCCTTCATCCACTAAGTCGTAGGGATCCCCAGTCGTAATTAGGCAATTTGGAGTTTCATAACCAGGGACATTGGAAGCAACAGATACTGAACCAGGAATTAATTCTTTTTCGTAAATCAATTTGGGCCCGCTTTTCTTATCAGTCGGCTTAAACATGCACTCAAAATCGTAGGCTATTCTAAACGGGTAGTACCATTCAGGGACAGGGTTTCCCAGATCATTAATTTTCTGCAGTATCGTTTTTGTAGGCCCAACTCCTCCACCAGGGAAGATGTGCTTGATGCCCACCTCGCAACTTTTGGAGTGTCTCGTAAAGTGGTCATGTTTATGAAACAGCTTCTCGCAGTTCGAACACTTCCAGGTAAGGGTGAACTTGTTGATATATTTGATGAAGGAGAAATGATTTTCGTAGATATTTAGGGCCATTTTCCTGGATTTCTTTCCCAGGGGTCTTCGAATAAGTTTGGCTGCAATTTCAGTAATTTCCTGGTCTCTTTCGTGATTTTGAATTACAAGTTCATTCAGATCTTCTGGTTCTTCCCCGGCTTCTTCAACTGTGGGACCAAGTTCGTAAACTGTAATAGCAATGTCAAATTTGTCCTCCAATTCGTCTAAATCTTCTAAACTAACCCCATTAAACTCTTCTCCAGGTTCAATCCATTGATTAATTAATTCGACAGTTTTTTCCTCTAAACCATGAACATTAGACCCAAGACCTAAAGCTAGGCACCTGAAGAAGCACTTTTGGTCCTCATAAGGCCTTCCTGAATTTTGATTTTTTATAAGAGCATTTAGACCTCTGTTATTTTTCACGTAATCGGGTAGATACCTGGCTTCGCCCACTGCGTACGAAATCAACTTATTAATATAGAAGCAGACATTTGTAATTTGAAGTACAGTCCACTTCGTATTAGAGCGTTGCTGTCTAACCCACTCAAGGATGTCTCCCCGGTCCAACTCATAGTAAATTTTTCCCAGATCGCCCTCATTGGAAATGTGGATAGGTTCATCAAAATACCGGTTATTTCCAGATGGGTAGTAGTACCTCAATTCCCCGTCTTCAATATTCCTAAGCACAAATCCAAAGGAAAGGTTGAATTTAAATTGCCATCTCTGAAGTTTGAAAATAATATTGACCAGGTCCTTAATCTGTGACGCGCTGTCCATCCTGAAGTTGTACCTATTCTGGAGACCAGACGACACAAAGTACCGGGTCCTAATTCTACTCCAATTTTCTCAATAAATTTGGGCTAGGTCTTCGGGGAGATCTTTTACAATACTCCTAGTCAACTTGGGGGCGTCTTCAGTTGGAAGGTTGGAGAAGTGGGCTTGTCTCAAGGTCTTAGGGTCCTGAATTTTTGGGGCTTCCCGGTGGGTTCTGAGATGTCCCTGGTAGCCTTTATAGGTCTTGTATTTGAACCCACACTTTCTGCATTCATAGGAGGCGCCCTCATTTTGATGAAATTTCCTAAAATGCCTGGTGAAATTATGTTTTTCTGTAAAGACTTTCTCACACCTAGGACAAGGATACACCGGCTTTGAGGAATGTTCAAGTTTGTTGTGATTTCGAAGTTGTATTAAAGTGGGGAATGTTTCTTTGCAAGTATGACAATAAGGGACAGAAGTTCTAACAGGGGCAGGTTCTTGAGGAAGGGATTGGGCATACGTCCAGAATTCGTCGGTCCAAATGACTTCTTTTCCATCCCGCTCAGTTTTCGTGAGCTCTACGGCTTTATCTCTTAGGGACTTGGTCATCTGGGGGTCATCTCTCCAGAATCCCGTTTCGATAGCAGCATTAAGTTTAGAAATTGCAGACATAATTCTTTAGCTTAAACTTTCGTATACTTCTAGTTTACAATTGCTTTTATGAACTTTCGCCTTTTATTAATTCTTTATATGTACTTTAGAGTTTATATGTATTCTTGCTTTTATGGACTTTGTGTTTATATGTACTTTAGTGAACCTCGAGTATATATTATTTTAATCGTTTATATGTCCTCTAAGAACTGCTTGTATTAGCTTTGAATATAATTTGCGCTTTTATGTCCTTTAATAACTGCCTGTATTAACTTTGCCCTTTTATTAACTTCCAAGATAATTTCTGCTTTTATGTACTTTCCGCTTTTATTAACTTTCGCCTTTTATTAATTCACGTTTATATGTATTTTCAAAACTGCTTGTATTTCCTCCAAATAGAACTTGACCCCCTGACACTGGAGACCATCAACATTACCGAAATTAGTTTAAAATGCGGGGACGAGTACATTCCTAGACAACCCATGAAAATTGACTTCTCAAAACCTCGAGGCTACACCTTCCCGTTTGTTTTTCTTTTCGAAGCTATCGACATGGCTGGGGATGACAAGGGGTGCTACATCAGCTACGCAGACTTCAAAGATGGTAACGCTTTCTTCGCCTTCGACCTCACCCCGGATAACACCGACACCGGCGCCATGCAGTTAATTCGGGAGGGAGACGTCTGTCTTCGGATGGAACTGAGTAAGGCGTTGAGTGCTACGAGCTATCCTCAGGGGGTTGAAATCATTATATACGGGGAATTTGACAACCTTATCTCAATCGATTACAACCGTACACCTTTCTTCGATTACGCCATATGAGTACACTAGAAATTGAATACACATTACGGCCTCTCGTTAAAACTTTCGTTGGAGTCTTTCCCATTGACCATCTTCCTGAGACGCGGCTTGACACATACTGCTTTGTAGCAAACACCGACCCCTGCCAACTTCCTGGACAGCACTGGGTGGCGGTATCCGTGGATGATTACGCAGAGTACTTCGATAGCTACGGCCGACCACCGCTTAAAGAGTTTGAAACATATTTTGAGGGGCGGTTACAAAAACATAACCCTGTTCGCTTACAAGCTTATACTACTTTCGTATGCGGGGAATACTGCATCTACTTCCTCTACCACCGAGATAAAGGGTTTTCCTTCGAAGACATAATCTCCTTTCTTAGAGAGCGACCTTCTAAAAACGACGAAATCGTGAAGGGTTTTGTAGACAGCCTAAAATAACTTCATATAAACGGGCAGTCAACAGGTACGCACGATACAATGGCAAAACCTCCACAGGTGGGATTCGGCTGGGCTAAAATACTCATTGTTATCTGCTCTATCTTCCTTGCTGCAACCACACTCGCGGTCATCCTCAACGCACTTGTTTCCCCAAAATCTCTATGCCTTGACAAAGCGATGATCGACCAACTCCGGAAATCCTTCCACCAAAAAGTTAATCTAACCGTACTCGGAACTGAGCCTTGTTGGTACTCTCTCAATATCGACTGGGCCGAAATATGCTTCAGTCATAACTACGACGTTTTGCGCGTCTATATCCCAACAGTCCTCTTAAGGGGTAAAAGGGGTAAAAACCACCTGTACATAATGTATATATAGTGTAGGGACCAAAAAAAATTATAAAACAATAAAATCACAAAAAAATTATAAAATAAAAATATCCTAAAAAACTAAAAAATAAAAAAAACCATTAATGCGGCCTGGGCGAAAGCTCTGAAGGTTCCCAAGCCCTTCCGGTAAGCCGGTAAAATCGCAGAGGGATGGTGATATTACAGGGTGGAGCAATAGGGGTAGGGCTATGGGGTGATGAAGGGTGACAAGGATCAATAAAAAGGTTAGTGGTGCGGAAACTCTGGGAGGAGAATCTCAATCCAGGGATTACTGGTCGAAATGGCCCTCCTATACTACTTGCGGGGACTTTAATGCTGACTGCGGTGCCTCTCGCGATGGCTGGGAGCGTGTGATGGGACCTTGTAGACACGGCGTTATAAACGATAATGGTCTGAGATTGTTAAGCTTTGCCTCGTTCAACAATTTGATTGTGGGAAACTCCCTCTTCAGTCATCGGGAATCCCATAAAATTACATGGAAGTCAAATGCTGGAAACTGTGCAAAGGTTTTGGACTACGTTTTAGTGTCCCGTCGCTTCAGGTCTAGTATCGAAGACGTCAAGGCCAACTGCGCTGCCGCTATTGGTTCTGATCATTCACTGGCTGGAGTCCGCATTCGATTGCACCTAAGAGCGATTCAGCAGCCTCCCCGAATCAAAAGGATCGACACTGCCAAATTGGGTGAGCCGACAATCAGGTACAACTTCCAGTTGGCTATATCTAACCGGGATGCCGCTCTCGAGGCACTCAACGATTCAGTAGAAGCAGACTGGGAAACGTTTAAGTCCAACATTACCCAAGCTGCTGCACTGTCTTGCCCCCAAGTTCAGCGTTCTAACCACCGATGGATCTCCAACGAAACGTAAGAAAGAAAGTGGCGTAAGAAATAGGCTAAATTGGGTGAGCCGACAATCAGGTACAACTTCCAGTTGGCTATATCTAACCGGTATGCCGCTCTCGAGGTACTCAACGATTCAGTAGAAGCAGACTGGGAAACGTTTAAGTCCAACATTACCCAAGCTGCTGCACTGTCTTGCCCCCAAGTTCAGCGTTCTAACCACCGATGGATCTCCAACGAAACGTAAGAAAGAAAGTGGCGTAAGAAATAGGCTAAACAGAGCCATTAAGATTAGTCTGCTGAACGATGAAGAAGAAATTTGGTGGACAAGGGAATGTGAGAAGGTTGAACAGGCAGCGAGAAGAGGAGACCAGCGGACACTTTTCCGCACCATTGAAGCCATGACTGGTCCCTCTGTCCGTCGTGTGGTTGCTGGTACACTGAAAGACGCACACGGAAATGTCCTTACAACTGACGATCAGCGCCTCGCCCAATGGACTGAACACTTCAGCTCTCTACTTAATCGCCCTGATCCAGTTACTCTAGACCAACAGCTTCTGCAATTAGCCGAAACTACTTTGCCCGACAATAGCATTGCGGTGGATGAACCATCAGTGGAGGAAGTGAAGCAAGCAATAGCAAGCATGAAACCCGGTACTGCCGCTGGGATTGATGAAATTGCTGCAGACTGTTTGAAACAGGGTGGAGACGCTGTCCTCATCCCACTGCATCTACTGCTCTGTCGAATCTGGCGGGAAGGTCGGGTCCCTCAGGACTGGAAGGACGGCATTATATGCCCCATCTTCAAAGGAAAAGGAAGTCGCCAAGAGTGCAAAAACTATCGGGGTATCACTCTGCTTTCAGTCTGTAGTAAGCTGTTTGTTGCCATAATTCAGAACCGACTCAGACCAAGACGGGAGTCTAATTCTGCTGAACAGCAAGCTGGCTTCCGTCCGGGAAGAAGCACTGTTGATAATATCTTCAGCCTTCGACAAATTCTGGAGAAACGAATTCGCTATGGAAAGCAGCTCGTTGCCATCTTTGTAGACTTTGCCGCTGCGTTTGACAGCATACACAGACCTTCCCTGTGGAGTGCTCTCCGAACCGAAGGAATTCCGGGGAAGCTGGTCAGCCTGTTGCAGAATCTCTACGATGGAGGTCACAGCCGCGTAAGATCAGCACAAAAGCTGTCACCGGCATTCAACGTGTCCACGTGAGTGCGGCAAGGCTGTGTCATTTCTCCATTACTGTTCAACCTGGTTGTGGGCTGGGTGACGGCTAAAATACAGAGGCCCGGTATCAGAGTTGGAACTGATCTCAATGCTTCCTACCTGGCGTACGCCGACGACCTCATACTGCTGGCAGATACAGAAGAGGAAGGGCAGTCGCGGCTGAACGATATGGCGGAGGCTGCGGAAGACCTCGCTCCGGTCATCAATCCGTCTAAGACCAAAGTTTTTGGCAGCAATATGAATACTCGAATGGGGACTACATTGATGGTGTCCAGAGTTTGTGTGTCTAGGTTCTCCAAATTCAGCAGCAACACAATCTCTGAAGAAGATATTGACAGTCGTATCGCCAAGGCTGCGACTGCGTTCTCACGACTTCGGCCTCGTCTATGGAATAGACCAATTAGCTTGGCCTTCAAAATGAGAGTTTACAACAGTGTCGTCCTCGCGGTCTTGCTGTATGCCAGCGAGACATGGAGGATCCTGGATGAAAGATCAACGCCGCTCAGAGGTACCCAGATGTCTTGTCTGCGCCAAATACTGGGTATCTCGAGATTACACCGGCGGACGAACGACGACATCCGTCGTATGGCTGAACCAACATACTGTTCCATCACCGGTGGCTGCCAGACGCCTCCGTTGGTTCGGACATGTATGCCGAATGGGAATAGACCGCCCAACCAGATCAACTCTTTCACACCCAGGCCTCCGATCTTGGCAAGGTGCTCGGACGGCTCCGAAGCAGGTGGAACACCTTGGTGGAAAGCGATCTTGCCCATCTAAAAGCAGCTTACGGCGCAGCCGTGTGGGCCAGAGACTGGTTAACGATCTGTCAACACCTAGCGGAGGATCGGTTGCAATGGAGAAGAATCGTGGAGGAAGGGGTGGCAAGCCATAACCGCACCCGAGGTTGGAGGCATTAAGTGCAAGTAAGTGCAAGCGAATGTTGCTGAGAACGTTTCAAATACAAGGCTGGAACATTTAAATCACAACATTTTAAAGCTAAAGACTGTTTTGTGGCTGGTGCATTAATTAAGCACTTTGTTGAAGCTGACTGTTTGATGAAGAGAGACAGGTAATTCTTTAGGTTTGAAAGAAAAACATGACCTCTATAAAATGACGGAATGACGACGACGACGACGACGATGTAAGGCTTGGAACAGCCTCAAATAAAGCTGTCAGTGATCGGTAGCCACATCTAAATGGAAACTTGACTGTTTTGAGTGCATTCTATAGAAATGGCTATATCCTCCGGTTTTGTTTCTCTTTTTGGTTCAACATAGAACGTTTGAACCCCTCCCCCCAAATGGTAAAGTGCCGTCCCCACCCTCGAAATTTTGGAGGCAGACCCCACCCCAAATGGCCTAATCCCAGACCCATAGGTATAGGTGTACCTTGAGAAAACGTTGGGGGAGGGGGTAGCCGTAATTAGGGTGGGTGGGGTCAGCCGTTTTGAGGTGGGGTGGGGTCTGGAAAAATCGAATTTGGGGGGTTAAAAAATTTTTTTGGTCAAAAATTAAGAAAAAATTCGCAAATTTGCTAACATCAACAATCATAGGTGTGTTAGGGGGGCCCCCCCACCAAAATGACAAATTTTGGCGACCCCCCCCCAGATTTTCGGATTTGGCACTTATTTAGATGGGGGGGGATTTTTTCGCCTTGGTCCCCCCTTATGGTTCGAAAAAATTTTTTGTCTCCGATTTGGCTGAGAAGTTGCCCTTAGGGTATAAAAGTCGAGGTCGCTGGTTTCAAAAATCGAATCGAGAGATCGATCCGATCGATTGATCGATCAAAAAATTTTTGTCACCAATTTTCGCGAAAAGCCGGCCCTAGGGTAATTCGGGGGCGCTGATTCCGAATCTGCAGTCGAAATTTCTTAAAAATCGATCATTCGCCCGCAAAAATCGATTTTCATCGATTTTTCAAAAATTCGACAATAACTCGATTTTGGCAGCTCGGACCGAGATTTCGACTGCAGATTCGGAATCAGCGCCCCCGAATCATAGTTTCCCCTGGAAATTTTGGTTGGGGGGGTAAACTTCGGAAATTTGGTGGGCGACCCCCGTATTTTGATGGGGAGTACCCCCCCCGAACCCCCCCAAAATTCGGACCTCAGAAAATTCAAAAAATGGCCAAAAAATGCAAAATTTTCTGTAATTTAGCCCTTTTTTCATCAAAATAAGGCTTGTTCTTAACGTTTTAGGCGTTTTTGCACCGTTTTAAAGCGATTTTAGGCCAAAATTTTAGAAAAATTTTTCAAAAAATGATTATTTTTCGACCAAATTTAGCTAACTTTTTGGGTCCAAAAATCGTTGGGGGGGGCATAGGTGTAACGGAGATTTGGGGTGGGGGAGGCTCCCCCCAACTTTTTCTGGGGGGGGGGGCCCCCTCTGGCGACCCCCCCCCCAACCCCCAGGACCCCCCCCCCAACCCTCCCCCAAAAATTTTTCATTTTTTATGCCAAAAATCGCATTTTTCAGCCGTTTCTAATGATAAAAAACATCTAACCCTAAAGTAATTTTAACATTAGACAGTGGTTTTAAACTCCAAAACTTGATTGCCAACATGTTTCCAAGTCCAATATAAGGACAATGTTGAGTCATACGAGCCGTAATACAGTTAATTGCGTGTATTTCTCATAATACTACACTGTTTAAGCCAAAAATTTGGACATTTTTGAAAATTTTTTCAAAATTTACCCAAAAAATATCCAATTTTTGGCCATTTTTCGCGCCTTCGGCGCGACTACCCCCCCCCCCCCCCCAGTTGGGGGGGGTCCCCCCCAAAAAGTTTTGGGGGGAGGGGGTTGAAAAAGGCTTGGGGGGGCTACCCCATAGGTGTGTTAGGGGGGGGGGGGGCGGGGGACCCCCTCCCCAAATGGAGGGGGGTCGCCACCCCTCCCCCCAAAAATTTTTTGCTACCCCTCCCCCCAAATCAGCACCGGCCGACCCCCCCCTTGATATTTTCAAACCTCTACCTGAATTTTTGAAAATTTTCAGTCAAAAATTCGAAATTTTTCAAAAAAATAAAAGAAAAATTGCTAAAATTGGGATAATTACTTTAAAAATCACTAAAAATAGCTGGAAATTGAGAAAATTTTTCAGTTTTTTCACGAAAACCTTTTTTGCCGACCCCCCCTCGAAAATTTTTCTTACCCCTCCCCCAAATCAACTTTTTTCAAACCCCCTCCCCCTTTTTTGTAAAACCGCCCACCCTACTTTTTTTTCAAACCCCCACCACACGGAGAGGGAGCCATAGATATATAAATATACCTAAATTTTTATGAAAAATTAGCATCTTTAAGGTAAAAACGCAAAAACTCGCTGTTTGTAACCTTAAAATGATCTATAAGCCCATAAATTAAATAATTGAAAAACTTTTTGAAAAATTTCACTTCAAACACCTAATTTTTTACAAAAAATGAAAATTTTGGGGGGTTGGGGGTTCGGGGAGGCTCCCCAGAAGGTGTTGGGGGAGAGCCTCCCCCACCCCCAACCACCGTTACAGCTATGGGGGGTCATCCCCTACCCCGGATTAGGGTGGGGTGGGGCTTCTACTCCCCACCAACCCAAACAGGTGGTACACCTATTCGCCAGCATTTCCCTGTTGAGTACAAATCTTCGATAATTGAATCCTTGCAGGCACGTATATGTATATATACTCATTTTGGCTTATGTTGTGTGGCTTTAATTGCTGTAATTGCAGCATCCGCAGGATCCCGTTCACATTATGCAGAACAGGGTTTTTTGTTTCACGATTTGTTAATAAGTTGCGTCAGGAAGAATTTATTGCGTCAGGAACTGGGGTCACTGTGTCAAAAATTAAATTTATTTTTAAACAATTTAATAAGTATTTTAAACATTATTTTAATGTTTAACCAATATTTAACTTATCAATACACAGCATTAAACACATTTTCCACCTGTTTTTCAAATTTTATATTATTGAAGTCGACTTTAATGTGTGAAGCATTAAGATCAGAGAAAGAAGTAACACATAAGCCGGGGGCGAAGCCCCCCAGAAGTTGAGGAATTTTTGCAATTTAGACTCTCCCAGGAATTAATTTAGAGCATTTTCGAGACCACTTTGTTATGGTATTAAGCATGGCCGGCTATTGCAATATCGAATGTATATTAAAATATTTTTAGTGCTACATCTGCACGACTTGCAAGCTGTTGTCTCTGCTACATGCGTCCTTATATGAGCTCAATGAATAAATAAAACATTAGTTTGTTAGTCACTTGTATAATCAGCAGCAAGTAAAGATGGTTACATGGGGTCTGTCCCAGTAGAAAATTTTTAGAAATATCACATTTGAAGCACAATTTTTCCAGCAAGTTTGCACAATTTTGCCTCAGTTGAGGTTCAAATCCAGCTATGCCAGGCTTGCGTCAGGGTTACCTTCATTTGCGTCACACGAAAAAATTTGCGCTATGACGCAGCCCCTGACGTAAAAAAACCATGATGCATAGTCATTTTCTAAGGCTACTGTAACAGAGATGCTATTGTAGTTTTTTCACTACTGTGTAGTTTTGGAAATTCTCTTTTTTTGCTATGATCTTATACCGCACACACCCTTATCCATATGCCGAACAATTCTGAGTTATGCTTCATATTGGGTATGTAAGATATTATTGTTAGTATTAAGAACATTTTATGTATGTACGTGCATCATCCCTTAAGAAAATTGCTGCAGAAAATTTTTACTGAAGATCCCGATCCTTCCCAACCTTGTGCAAATGCCGGTGTTGTGCACAATAAAGGAATTTAACGAAAAGTCAAAATGTCAGTCTTGTTCATTGAGCATCTGGAAGGCAAGCATCAAGGTATGAATACCAATCACAATGGCTGATGCACATTTGGTGTATTCATAACAAAAGTTTCACAGTGCAGAATACTGGCGAATATTTTTAGTTGGGGGTGGGGGCCCCGGCTTTTGGAGTCCACCCCCCAAGTGTCAAAAATTTCCAGGCGTTTGAGGTGAAATTTTTCAAAAAGTTTTTTCAATTATTTAATTTATGGGTTTATAAGATCATTTTAAGGTTACAAACAGCGAGTTTTTGCGTTTTTATTTTGAAGATGTTAATTTTTCGCCAAAAATTTAGGAAATATATTTATATCTATGGCTCCCTCCCCACTCTCAAATCCCTAACAAAATGCCAGTATATACGTATATATAAAGCAGGTGTGGTAAGTTCGAACCCCGCACTCTCACTCAGAACATACACCAAACATCCGATAGACAACTCTTTCCTGTTTCAGCATCATCACTCAATATATTACAGTAATTAATAGTGGGGGAAGTCGAACACAGCCCCTTGACTCATACACCGATATGAGAGCCTTCAGCCAGGAGAGAGAAAGAGAAAGAACGCAAGAGGCCCCCCCATGTGTGGGTGTGTATATATATATCTTTAAATGTAATAAAGAGAGAGAGAGAGACGACAGGCAGTTGTCCACCAACCCGGTGTGCTCCTTAATAGTCATCTGCTTTGTGACTTTGAAATCCAAAGCAGATGATCATTATCACAAGTCGCACCGCACACTAAGCCAGTCAGAGAACAGCAAAATATATAGTAGAATGCATAGATAGGATACTGTATAATGGAACTTTGGGTGGTATAAGTTATATTTTTGTACTTTACTTTTAATTGGAACTTCGGATTTGCTACAAGTAAGTAGCAGTAACTGTGGCGATTACCTTACCATGACCTTTAACACCCAAAGGCCCCCCCAGTGGGAACTGGTGATGTTTAGTAGCTAGATGATACTGTTGCACCGACCCGGTCCACTAGGTCCGACTCCACTCAGCTCCGGGTCCACTAGGTCCGGGTCCCACTAGGAGTCCGGGTCCATCGGGTCCAGGTCCACGGGTCCGGGTCCATCTGGTCCAAGGGTTCAGTCGAACTTTTCAGGTTTGCCAGCCATCAACCACAGTTCATATTGTGCCCATTTAAACCGGATCATATTTAAACGTTTCGTCGAATTTTTCTCGGCATAACGGGAAAATTCCAGTCGGCGAAACCCGGCAGATTGTCCTCTTTGTTAACCTTAGGCCAAATCTTGTACAGATTATTGACGAACTGGCGTTTGGTCATGGCTTGCTGACCACCAGCCGTGATGATCAAGCGATTCACGACACTGGCCCAATATTTCTTCAGAGGAACCGAAACGGTTTTGCCGTCCATCAGCGTACACCCGTGCGTGTTTCTTACCATTACCGCAAGCTTCAGAATTACCACATTTTCTTCCTTTGCCTTTCGCAAAGTAGTAGCGCCAAGGTGACATGTCCAAGTTGAAAATGAGCAGGACTGGACGCTCTTCCACCTGACGGCAGAATTCCGTGAAATCACACATGGAAAACGAAGTTGTCATCCACCCGTTTTTGCTCAGTCCATACCAGATTCCGTCCAAGCAGATAGTTTTGTCACCAATCCATTCTGAGGCATGTCCGGCATATCCTTCGTTGATTTGGTTCCATAGACCACCAGTGGAGATAGAGCTTGGCCGGCTGCATTGCAGGCCGCGAGTACAGCAACGTTGTCTCTTCCAGTTCCTGGATTCACCGCAATCACTTTCTTCCCAATTTTGGATACGGTTTCGCTGTTCTGAGGGTCCAAAGGGAATCCGGTTTCATCAATGTTCCAGTGGCATTCAAGGCGATCTTCAATTCCCAGTTTCAGCTGAATAGAGTAGAATTTGACGTACAAATCCTCAATGAGAAACGGATTTCGGAGTTGTTAATGCTGGAAGCTTGGAGACAACGACTTTTCTTCCCTGATAGACCATGCTGTTTCATGAAATCCGTAATCCAATCCTTTTTCGAGACCAAACTCTAGGCCGATTCTGCTCGGAGGGGGAGGAGCAGTCGTAGCCAGGATTCAGAATCTCCTTTCTTTCTGCAAATTCTGCAACCAGAGCTGCAATTTGCTTCCGGGTCGGGGGAAACCCAAGGTCACCCATTTCCACCATGACAGCTTCTCAAATCTTCCTCATCTTCTGCTGACAGGACCTTGCGCCGGCCGCTCCTGCCGATTGGCTGCCGCTTGGATTGCTCGATCGCCATACGGGCCCATATGGTTTTTCGATTAACTTCGTGCTCATCTTTGGCAACTCGATCAGTCATCTTTTTACTGCATCGACCGCTTTCTGGATTTTAGTAGGATCACGATTTTTGATTGGAACGTAGTTGCGAGGCATTTCTCCTAAAACAAAATAAATGCATGTGTCTCAATCTTGTTTTTTGTATATATATATATATATATATATATATATATATATATATATATATATATATATATATATATTTATATTTTTTTGGATGTGGGCAGATGGAGGGAGAGGCGAGGGGGAGGGGTGGAGGAGGTGGCCAATTCAGGCGATGCGCTATATGCGATGCGCTGCACATTGGAGCCTGACATGACCGGATTAAGAGGTATAGCAAAAAAGATGATCTTAGCCCACTGGGTCAATTCTCACGGCAGTTTCCGGAAACAACACACAATAAGCCTCAGGTTGAAGCACATTGCTTATATATACATACATATATATATATATATATATATATATATATATATATATATATATATATATATATATATATATATATATATATATATATATATATATATCTGGTTTTGTGACCCAGGCTGGAGTAAAAATCCACCAAGATATGGCGAGCCAGGAGGTGAGTTCCGATAGCAGTTCTAGTTTTGCAGTGTATTAAAACACAATATATATATAACAATAACAATAAATTGATGTGTTTTAACTTACAAAGTGAGACAGAATAGAAGTTGCCAATTAGAATAGACAATAACCAATCCAATCTGTGCAGGCAAGGAGCCGAGACAACCAAATAGCGAGATTACCATGATTATTAACTGCAATTTTTAGGCACAGACACCATAAAGTAACCCTAAATATGAACAGTAATCACGCAATTTTAGGGCCTAGGGTAAACAGGCTTCAATTTAGGGATAGGGGGTGGGAACTGGAAGGGAAATGGGGCAAAATGGGGGTATGTCCGCGAACTATGGATGGAGGGTTCGGGGTATGTTTGGTTGGCCGTTTGGGGCATGTAATGAATGTGCAGGGCTTAAACTTTATAAAAATGGTACATAGAAGTTAGTCATGATCGAAAATTCACATAAAAAACACAAATCAAACATGGGTTTTTCCCGCCGAGTCAAGGTCAGCCTCAGGTCACACCACGAGACCGGGGGCAACTTGGCATACATACCTAGAAAATTAAAGACATTTCCTCTGTAAAACTTTAAACCATTTTGAGCTACGTCTTTCCAGTAGTTCAGGGTGACCCCCCAAAGTTGACCCTATCTGACCCTCATGATGGGACCAAAATTTCCAAAATATTCAAAGTCCCAAAAAACTTGCTGAGAGGGAGCGGGAGCTACAATAATACAGCCTCTAGAGTAGTTTAGGACGCTCTTTAAGATAGGCTATTAAAATCCGATTTAGCTCACATGGGTGACTCACACTGGCGATGGGTTTTTCCCCGCATTTCGGTTTGGATTTTTTCCCGCCACGCTATAACTAGCTGGCGGCTGGCGCAGCCCAGAAATACAAGGAAAAATGCACAAATTCGCGCAGAAGGCGCGAAAAACTTTTTAGAAAATTGTTGTTTTTACTTAAACATCAATAAAATTTAACTGGGTTTTCGTCGAAAAATTTAGGCCAAATGGCCTCAACGTCCACAATTCTTTAGGCCATCGACTCATAAATTTAGACCATGGCCTAAGATATGGCCTAGAAAACCTTGCTCCCCACCCCGAAATCCCGCCTCGGGATTTTGGGCTTTTACCTTATTAAGGTCTGCATTTTTTCCAAAGATGGGCAAATTTTCGAAAATTTTGCGTTTCCACGTGCTACCACCTCCCCCCGGGAAAAGCCAGCAAGTTATATAAATCTACATACCACACCATACATACCAAATAACGCAGGGATCAATCGGCAGAAAGGAAGTGTTCAGGATATAGATAATCCAGAAACCAAAACATATGGAATGTGGTATACAGTACATGCAAAAGACTTTCCAAAGCTGTACTATTCAGAAAAAAATTGCAACAGCATTTTATACAACTTTGAAAAATAAAGCTGCATGGCCCAAATCCTGCTGATAATTATTAAAATCTCCTAAGCACAAATCCAATCATATGTACGTTTACAATGATAATATTCGAACCCGACAGCTACTACCTCTCCGTCAGGCACAGGGGGGAGGACCACGACAGGACGGTTGGGAGGGCGTACCATTGTGACACGTATATACTCCCTAAAAAAAAGAATGTCGCGCCAGACATACAGGTGCATAAGGTGTAACTGGGTAAAAAAAGCTGTGCGGGATTGGCTCGCAACATAGGTTTGTATATTATGGGCTTGGGGGAGGGGAGGAACGGGGTCTGGCAAAAACTTTTCGAGGGGGTAGGCGAAAAATCGATTTTCCGGTCAAAAACTGAAAATATTTCTCAATTAGCTATTTTTATCGATTTTTAGCGTTATTAAGCGAATTTAAGACATTTAAGCTAAGCGATATTTCTAAGCCTAAACCTAAGCCAAGTGCTAAACGTAGGCACTGATATACCCATACAGTGCAGATTTGATTTTTCTGTGTCTGGGATTTCACCCCCCAGGGTGACTAGTGCCAAAAATTTGATGGGAGGGGCGCGAGAGACGTGACCACTGACCACCCAAATATTGGCAAAACCCTAACTTTTATTTGTTGCGATTTTCTCCAAAAATTTGGGGTGAGGCATAGATTTGTTGAGGGGGGGGACCCCCCAACCAAACTGACAAGTTTTGGCAAGTCCACCACAAGGTTTTCAGATTTTGCTACCTCCCCCCATAGTTTTGGCCAAAAAGTGGCCAAAAATGGCACAAAAATCGAAATTTTAGAAGTTTTTTGACCATTTTTGGCCGACACCCCCCCCCAGATTTTTGACCAGCCACATCATGGAGGAACCAAGTGCAAAATAAAAATGCAAAAAATTCCAAACAGTACATACAACCTGTTTAGAAATTGCTTATTATTATAAGACATATATGTTATTAACAATTTATGCACTTTCTACCAGGGGTGGAGCTTTTCGTTAGCAGCAAAGCACAGAATATTGACTACCCCTTTATTTTACGAAGATAGATCATGCATGTCATTGCGTAGCAGAAGTTCTGCAGGCATTACACATTTTTCAAATTGCTATTTCTTTTCTTGAGCTACAACAGACCCATAGGTGTACCAACCAGGCTACAGTTTGCCCCCTGTGAGACCCCCCCCACGGAGAGGCCAGACCCCCTCCATACCCCATCCCCGTCCTCAACTACTCCCCCCCCCAAGCCGAGCTCAAACCCCCCTCCCCCCCTAAAATTGGGTCCAAACCAGGTAAAAATGCAAAATTTTTGAAAATTTTTTTTGCAATTTCTGAAAATTTTTGAAAAAATTTTGAAAAAATGCCTATAAATCACATACAAAGAGCTAAAGATGGTTATTTATAGCAATTAAAAGGTAATATACGCAATTATAAACCACAATCTGGGCTAATTTAGGCATATTTTAGCACAAATTTGTCAATTTTCAAGCCCTATTTTCGCATACGAAAATTATTGACAAGCTTTTGAGTATGTTTAATGTACTGTACATCGAAAAAGGAGCATTTTTAGCTAAAAAAACGGGTAGTTTAGGGGGGTCCCCCTCCCACAAATTTCGGATTTTGGTGGGGTGCCCCGAGCCAACTTTGGACCTTCTACTCTCCCCCCCCCCAACCCAAACAGGTGGTACACCTATGTACAGACCTGTCGACCTGTGCAAAAATCAAAACCTGGTGTGCAAAAATGTGCAAAAATCGTGCACAATTCCTGTAATTATGCACACGCCGAAATCGTTATGTGTAATGCTAAAGTATCCGAGGTTATTTAATCAACGCATAGTTTTGAGTTCGTACCAGAACATATATAGGTGTACCACCTGTTTGGGTTGGGGGGGGGAGTAGAAGGTCCAAATTTGGCTCGGGGGACCCCACCAAAATCCGAAATTTGGACGAGGGGAGGGGGACCCCCCCTAAACTGTACCCAAGTTTTTTTAGCTAAAAATGCTCCTTTTTCGATGTACAGTCCATTAAACATACTCAAAAGCATAGTTTCCCTGGAAATTTTGGTTGGGGGGGTAAACTTCGGAAATTTGGTGGTCGACCCCCGAAATATGATGGGGAGTACCCCCCCCCCCGAACCCCCCCCCCAAAATTCGGACCTCAGAAAATTCAAAAAATGGCCAAAAAATGCAAAATTTTCTGTAATTTAGCCCTTTTTTCATCAAAATAAGGCTTGTTCTTAACGTTTTAGGCGTTTTTGCACCGTTTTAAAGCGATTTTAGGCCAAAATTTTAGAAAAATTTTTCAAAAAATGACCATTTTTCGACCAAATTTAGCTAACTTTTTGGGTCCAAAAATCGTTGGGGGGGGTTCGGGGGGGTAGCCAAAAGTGGGGGGGAGGGATAGTCGGAAAATCTGGGGGGGCTAAAGTTGGTCGAAAATTTAGGGGGGACCCCCCCCCCCCAAGGAAACAATGCTCAAAAGCTTCTGTCAATAGTTTTCGTATGCGTAAAATGGCTTGAAAATTGACAAATTTGTGTTGAATATGCCTAAATATGCCAGATTGTGGTTTATAACTGCGTATATTACCTTTTAATTGCTATAAATAACCATCTTTAGCTCTTATTAGGCATTTTTTCCAATTTTCTTCAAAAATTTTTAGACATTGCAAAAAAATGTTCAAAAAGTTTGCATTTATTACCTGGTTTGGACCCACTTTTAGTGGGGGGGGGGGGAAGGGTTTTCAGCTCGGCTTGGGGGGGAGTAGTTGAGGTCGGGTAGGGGCATAGGTGTACCTGAACCTGGGGGGGGGGGTGGGGGGTGACCCCTCCCCCAAATGGAAAAGTGCCGACCCCACCCTCGAAATTTTGGAGGCAGATCCCACCCCCAAATGGCCAAATCCCAGACCCCACCCACCCAAATTTGCCAGACCCCACCTTCAAAATTTTGAAAATTTTACCTCAAAGTTAGTAAAAATTCGAAATTTTTTGGAAAAATTCGAAATTTTTGAGAAAAATCCAAGTTTTTTCGAATAAATGAGCAAAAATGAAGAAATATTTTTATTTTTAGTTGGAAATAACGCTTTCTTAGCAAATTGGCGAATTTTTTCTAAATTTTTGACCGAAAAAATTTTTTACCCCCCCCCCCCAAATTCGATTTTTCCGGACCCCACCCCACCTCAAAACGGCTGACCCCACCCACCCTAATTTCGGTTACCCCCTCCCCCAAGGATTTCTCAAGGTACACCTATGGGTAGGGGGGGAGGGGCGGGTCTGGCCTCTCCGTGGGGGGGTCTCACAGGTGGCAAACTGTAGCCTGGTACACCTATGTACCAGAACCAGGGGTTCATTGCTAAGTTTCATAGGTGTACCACCGGTTTGGGTTGGGGGGGGAGTAAAAAGTCCAAATCTGGCTTTGGGGTGGGGGGTCTCAAAAATCGGAAATTTTCAAAAAAATTACCCAAATTTTTTCAGCTACAACCGCCCCTTTTTGCAAAAAAAATCTACTATTTTCGACATAAATCTAATAAAAAACCACTCGTATTAAAACCTATTTTTTAGCGTTTTAACTGTTTCTAGAGAATTTTTCAGAAAATTTTTGAAAAGTTGGAAAAATTTTTGCAAAAATTTAGCATTTTTTCTCTTCTTTGGGCCCCATTTTAGGGGGGGTCTGAGCTCGGCTTGGGGGGGGGGAGTAGTCGAGGTCGGGTATGGGGAGTGGGGGATCTGGCCTCTCCGTGGGGGGGGGGGGGTCTCAGGGGGTAAACTGGAGCCTGGTTCACCGATGCTAAGTTTATCGCGTTAATTTTTCAGCCAAAATACCCTTGGGGCGGGGAGGGGGAACTCCCCTCAAATGGACAGGTCCTCAACTCCCGACCCCACCGTCTAAATTTTGGAGGAAGACCCCACCCCAAATGGCCAAATCCAAAAACCCCACCCACCCAAATCTGCCAGACCCCACCCACTCAAATCTGCCAGACCCCACCCTCAAAATTTTTGCTCATAAGAAGAAATCGAAGTTTTTTTGCAAAAATACCGGTTTTTTCGGAAAAATGGCCAATTGCTAATTTTGGTTGTATATAAATAGCGTTTTTTAGCAAAATCGCATATTTTTTCATAAATTTTGAGAGAAAAATATTTTACCCCCTCCCCCAAATTCGATTTTTCCAGACCCCACCACGACCACATCACCCAAAACCAGCTGACCCCACAACTACCCTAATTTCGGCTACCCCCACCCCCCAACGTTTTCTCAAGGTATATACACCTATGCTCAACTCCCAGTCCTAACAATTTTTGGCTATCCCTACGCCCAAATCGGGCAAAAAATTGAAGTTTCGTTCGAATTCGAACCAAAAAGTATGATGATACTTGGCGTGTATCGCTCGAGTACTTTTCTACTTTGGGGGCTGCGCAGACGCCATTACACCCATATATGTAAATGTAAGGGCGCTGTCGCGCCTATATATAGTTTATGCACATGACCCGTCACATTTTTTATATTTAGAAATAATGATGAAACCATTCGTTTGAGAATTTTGGGAGTATCATGGTACACTGGATGAACAATTATCCAACGTGTCTTGCGCTGTCATCGGTTATTCTGGTTTTCGATCGACGTGATAGATTGTCTGATCAATGTCTTGACAGTCTCCAAAATCCTGCTATTTTAAATTTAACTATATTTTAAAGCATATATACATATAATATATTGGTGAAAGACAAAATGACAGTAACTTATTCATTAGATGTCAGTCGTGCTCGTCTCTGCGGATTTGCCAAATTGTTGCTTAGATGGAAAGGCAGTATCTACAAGCTTATGTATCGAGAATTGATTGTCTTTGCCGTCCTTTATTATTCTCTGGCTTTCCTTTATCGTGTAATGCTAACGGAGGATCAGCGAGAGTAAGTGAACCTTTAATAAACAATATATAAGTGTTGTTCTTTTCATTCTTAACGGAAGAGGCTGGTCTTACAAGAAAAGGAATGCGCCGTTGGAGTATGATAAATAAACGGATGAACAGAGCAATCGAAGACTAGGTTCCGTGGGATGGGCAGTTGGGAGTTGGGCAGAACAGGCAAAACAGCACCTGCGCTCTTCTCCCTCCTCTCACTAATGATGTGGACCCTTTTCTACTGACGTGGACTGGGCTTCCTAAAATTTTCGTTATCATCATTCCGACTGGGGCCAACACATATATAGCCATGGGGTGAAAAAGCCCACCCCCTTTTTCGGTTGAAAACCACCCGCCTTCTTGGTCATGGGTTGGAGCTCTGAGCTCTAAAACATAGCAGCACAAAGCGCCACTCTTTCTAACTCATGTATATATGGAAAGATAAAGTCATTTGGTTGACTCCTGCTCATTTTATGACATTTTGAAGATGACACCTATTTTTGGTTCAACCATCCAAAAATTTACCAAAAGTTTGGACCGATGTACATAACTAGTGTGTATATATATAACCAGTGTATATATAACTGTTGACTAGGTTGGGCTAAAAAGTTTTGCAAATATCAGCAATGATGGCAACTCTTCCTCTTTGCACACAGAAAAAATAGACTGATCCGCGGCACCGTTCTTCTGGCACATTGGCGGGCGTGGCAAACGTGGCGGGGAAAACACACTTTGTTGGGGAAAACCCACCCAAATTTTTTTGAAATTTTTTCAACAACTTAACATGGAAACAGCTAGAGACTATAGCGCGGTACTATCGAGCACGCTGCGCCATCCTATGCGGTCAGATTCGGAGAATTTTGCTTACCTGGCTTGCTAGAGGCTAAAAACCCTAAAAGTGCCATTTACGCTGCTGGAGGACCCAGTATCATAGGGGTCGCGGTAGCGACCCTGATAATATGAGTGAAAATGGTCGAATGACCGTGTAAAACAAGGCTGCGCAGATTATGTGCGCAACAAATTGTACGTGTCGAGTTTGGTATGTTCCTGAAGTTTCATCCCCGTACCACTTTCCGTTAAAAAGTTATGCCAAAAATCGCTTATGAGAGTGATGTTTTTTCCGGTTTCTCGCTTTTGATGTCTCATAAGGGGGTTTTGTAACTTGAATAACTACAGATAGAAAAATTTTTGCCTATGAAACCCATATTGTAAAGGTTCGAATAAAAAATACACCGGCCGGGTACGAAAAAAATACACCCACTCTAACTCAGGCTAGAAGCTACGGAGCCCAGCCAAACTGTACCCCATAATAGCGCAAGCTTATTTATATCCAGCCATGGTATGGCTAGCGTAGGTACGAAAAATTTTCAGGGGGGGCGGTGTTGACCGAAGGCTGGGGGGGGGGTAAATTTAATATTTTGCGCAATAATTGTATGCACGCTACATATGCTGTAACTTTCCCTGTTAATATGTTTTCTAGTTCAGTACATATATATATATATATACATAGCTTAATGCTGTTGTAACCGAAAGCGGCACGCAAAAACCCAAAGCGGGGGGTCTGGGGGGCGGAGCCCCTAAAGTTGAAAAATTTTTAAATTTTGCCGTTAAAACGCTGCTGAAACATTGAATTCTTTGCATTGTATATTATCAGTTCCCAAACTAAATTTTGTAGTTTAATTTGCTACCTATTTAAATTTTTGACTTCCACAATCCCGTACGAAAACTAAGACTAAGATGCTCCCATTTGGAACAGGGTATTCTAAGCATATCCATTATCCGTCGTTGAAGGCAGATCATGTTTGGAATAATGCAGTTAATAACAGAACTACAAAGCAGGTAAACTAAGGTAAAGTAAAGCAAACTAGCAGAGGTCTAATTATAATAGGTACACAAGTCCCAAACGGGGGGTCTGGGGGGCGGACCCCCCAGAAGTTGAGAAAATTTTTAAAGTTCGCCATTAAACGCTATTGAAACATTTAATTCTTTACAATGATTTATCAATTGTCTAACAACATTTCGCACCTTTATATATTTGCTATTTTCTACGTTTACTGTCTTGTCCGAAAACTCAAACTATTAGGATGCTCCCATTAAGAACTGCGTATCCTGATTATATCAACCAATTATGCCGAAGCTGAGATGTTGGGAATAACGCAGATATTTAACAGCAAAACTGCAAAGCAAGTAGTTATATATACAAACATTCGTTAGCATGCTTAATGAAAAATAATAATTTTGATAATGTAAATAGCCAAAATTCGCGCCGAAGGCGCAAAAATTTTTTAATGGTGTAGAAAATGCATCAATGTTGAGCTATTTTGAAGCATTAATGTACAATTTGTGCATGTTTCTAATCACATTAAACGCCCGCGCTCCGCGCGGGCGTAAAATTTTTCATTTGCCCAAATTTTCAGGGGGGCAAAGCCATTATTTCGGGGAGGGCGGCCGCCCGCCCCGCCCGCCCCGTATCTACGCTAGTGGCTGTTTCCCTAAGGCTCCGCGCTCACGCAGGCTGAGGACTCAAAAATGGTCCTATGAAAAAGTTGGTTTTCAACTTTTGGATCAGTTGGCAGCTTTTTGGCTCTTGTTAGCTACACTAAAGCTGTAGTAGCACCTATGTATTGTTTTAACATAATACACATTGCTTCTAGTTTTTTTGGCAATAGGTTCGGGCGCCCCTGCGCCGCACAGTTGCGCAGCAGCGGGTGTATTTTTTTCGGACCCGCTGGGCACTTGGACTTGGCATTGTGTGTTTTATAGCAATACGCCTTTCCTTACACTTTTTATTTTAAATTTTATTTTCATAACACAGAAAAGTGAAAACTTTACCCTAAAAGGCGAACATTACCAATAATTACGATTATCGAAAATTATATATACTGAAAATTTATCCAGTAGGTCCTTCTATAAAAACTTTCTCTACTTTTGTGGAGCTCCTCACCCACCCACCCAAATTTCCCGTTGGTTGCACGATGTTTTGAAAAAATGTACGCATTTACGCAATCGAGCTTAAAAATACGCAGCCGGAAAATTCGGTTATTGGAATTTCAAGGGTGGTCTAAATCAATTTCTTGAGACAATTTGCTGTAGTTTGGACGGTAGCTTCTTCTTGGGGGTAGGACTGCCTCCCCTAGATCCTATACTCAAATACTCTACTCTGACCAGGTTTCACATTATTTGGGTGCATCAAACTTGAAAGTGTTTTTATTGCGTTTATAACGCGAAGCGATTTTTTGTAAATTTACGCCATCGAAATTAAAAACTTGTAATAGGACTGTAAATTGTAAAAAGAGCAAATATATATTAAAAACAATTTTACATTCGTTAGTCATTATAGTCAGGGGGGGGAAATATAAATAGGGAAGCAAGCCTCCAACTTTTTCTTCGTTTGGATTTGGATCGGTTTGAGTATACCGTTACGTACCGTGGGCAAATACCTATCCAATCGTATATTCAAACTTCTCTTACACCTCTCTCAGCTTTGGCAGTAACAGGATTTGTCCATGTTTTTTTACCCGCCAATCGGGGAAAAAACATGGTGCGGGGAAAAAAACATGGCACGGATTTCTAGCAAGCAACCATTTAGAGTGGTTTAAAAGCGTTGTTTCAGCTGTTTTTAGCGTGCAAAACTACCTAGGCACCATTCTAGCGTCACAACAAGCTTAAAACCCGATTTTTTGGTCAAAATGCCAAATCCGCCGTACCTAACCTGTTTGGGCATAAAACCTGCTGGGAACTGGCCATAATATGCAGAATATCGCTAGAAATAAGCTAGAAAAATTGCAATATCCCATCATTTTTTAAGTTTTTTCAAAATTTTCATTTTTACCATAGAAACTTATGAAACCTGGCATGTTGATGCTGCAAATCAAATTTTCGAGCTAGAAGCTTCAAAAATGCTCAAAGTTGGCATACGTATTTTGAGCTTTTTAGCGGTTTTAAAGCATTCTCTTTCCTATAGAAGCATTAGTTACGCCTTCCTGAAGCATACGCAAAAATTTGAAAATTTGGTCACCATGTTTTTTCCCCGCTCTAGTGGACCCTATGTGGGGGAAAAAACATGGTCAAATTTTTTTTACTGGGTGCACGTAGGGGAAAATCACTATTGCCATGTGATAGAGCAAGTCGAATTATGCCCGCATGCAAATTTATAGTAGCCAAAGTTGGATGGTTGGTTAGATATATACTTGCAAACTTTCGAAAATCCTTAGCATTTTGGCCAATTTTGGGAGGTCAACTTTGGTTAAGTACTGTATATACTTACAGAATCAAACTTAGAAACCAATCTGGTACTGTAGGGTATACTTCTAGACTTGCTCTTTCTAATGGGCTATACTAGGCAGCTGCAACTGCTATGGTTGGGGAGTAGGCGACCATGTTTTTTTCCCTTCTTTTCCGTCATGTTTTCCCCCCTGACTATATATATGTAGTTTTCAGACTTTCGAAGAGTTTTTTTACACTTTTTAACACTAGATTTGTATTTTTAACACTTTAACACTACTTTTTTGGATTTTAACGAATTATATACAACTTTCATGAAGATATTTGTATTTTTAGCATTCATATTTCCAAAAGCTTGATTGAAAATGCCAATAGTTACCGCACGATGGGCACCGGAAAACCCGATATATATACTTCAAACATTTTTGAGAACTTTGCGAAAATGTTGAAAATTTTTTGGAAGTTTTCCGAATTAATTTAAAAAATTCTTTTAAGCTGTCTAGATTTTTATTTGTAGATTTAAAATAATGTTTAACTCTTTAATTCATAAAGTTTGACCTTTTTAGCGCTCTAGAAGCCAGTTTAAAGCCATTGGGATAATCGAAAAACGGTTAAAACACTGGAAAAGCTGAAAAACTAGTTTTCCGCATTTTTTCCGGAAAAACCAGCCCATATTTCTGGGCTTATTCTAGGGATTTTTTCTTGGGGGGGCCCTCGGGGGGCGAGTCATTTTGGGGGGGGGGCGAAAATTTTTCAAATTTTTTCGAAAAACATGCTAAAAATTGCGCTATTTTTATAGTAATCGTCAAAAATAAGCGGATTTAGTGCTTAAATAAGCAAAAATCGACTAGAAATCTCCGGCGAAGCCGGAAAAGTTTTGAAAATTTGGCCTTCTGAGCGATTTTTTCAGGGCAAAAGTTGGTCCCAAATTGGCACCCACTTTTTTGGGGGTGCAACTATTTTGGGAGGGGGAAGGGTTTTTATGGGGCCCCCCGCGCCCCCCCCCCCCAGTAGAATAAGCCCAGTATAGTCAAGCGGGAAAAAAACCCATTTGAATATGCGGGAAAAAAACCCACCTCCAGTGTGGGCTTACCGGTATGAGCTATATAGGATTTTAATAGCCTATCTTGAAGAGCGTCAAAAATAACCCTAGAGGCTGCGTTATTGTTGTTCCCACTGCTTCCCTGCAAATTTTTTGGGACTTTGAAATTTTCGAAAATTTTGGTCCGTCCAAGTGCCGAAATTTGGCAAACTTTGGCTGGCCACCCTGAACTACTGGGAAGACCTAGACCAAAGCGGATAGTATGTATGTGTAGGGCATCTGTTGGGCTTCATGATGATATATGCCACACTGCTCTAACCCCTCCGGTGCGACCTGGGGGTGACCTAGAGTTGGCGGGAAAAAAAACCCATCGGCGGGGAAAAAAACCCACTTTTCAAAATTGAATATTTTTCTAACCGTTAGCAGGAAAGGTCAAACTAATACATACATTTGTTTAATAGAGCCTATAGATTAAATTGGTATAGGTTTTACCCGGGTTCGTTCTGTTATGGGTGGTCCAGGGGGTCTAAATCGGACATGGTGCCATTTCAAGCCAAAATTTCAATTTTGGCCAAAAATGCTTATTTTTGCCTTAAAATGGGTCTAGTTTGGCTCTAAATACAGGAAAAACACGTTTTCTACACGATAGGATGCTTAAACTGCCAAAAATAAACAATTTTTAAAAATTTCCAAAATTTGCCTATGTTTACGTGTTAAACATACAAAATTTTCAAAATTCAATTTTTTCTGAAAATTTTCAAAAATGTTGGTATTTTTTGATGTAGACCTACTAAAAACAACCCGCTCTTTCGCATGGCACCGTCAAAATTGTTATGGCACGCTTCCAGCAAAAAATTCGGGTGGGTTTTTTTCCCCGCCGATGGGTTTTTTTCCCGCATTGGGTTTTTTTTCCCGACACGGAAAACTTTAATTTCTCCATAACGGCAGAGTCTAGGGAGACAAACTATACCTCATTCGAAAGCTTAGGGCAAACCCTAATTAAATATAGTATCAAAGTCGTGCTAACCCAAACCAGTCGAAAGTTCTGGTCCAAGAAAAAAAAGTGGGTTTTTTTCCCGCTTGACTATATATATATTTGTTTACCACTACTTTAAGGTCGGGACAGGGGCCTGGTTGTCAGGCTTGGGTCTAGTGCATCGCTGGTTTTAAGCCCCTGGTACCCCAAAAATGCTCCAAATTTACACAAATTTGATCAAAATTTAATAATACAAAACCTGGAAAGTTGCCGCTGAAAACCTTGAAAAACCTGGAAATTGAAACTGAAAAGTCCGCATGAACCCTGCCAGTAGCTTGAACCAGGAACTGGTTCAATTTTGAACCAGTTGAACCAGATCTGGCCAGCCATGGGTCGGATCACCAAAGTAACACCACCAGTGAATTCCCCATACCCAATAACCTTTGTATGCAAAATTTCAGCCTTCCAACTATCTCCAGTAGCTTGGACCAGGAACTGGTTCAATTTTGCACCAGTTGAACCAGATGAACCAGGCAAGATACGGTGTCGGCACTATGCTCATCGTGTTCAGCGACCCCGATTTACTATATATATATGGGTACCACCCGAAGGCCGAAAAACGCTGTTTTTGCCCGTTTTTAGACTATTTTAAAATTTTCGGACTTGTCGGTCATTTTCAGCTTGAAGGTGTCCAAAATGCTATTTTTTCCATTTTTGACCATCTATAAAAATCGAACCAGATTGAAATTCGGAAAAAACATAAACTTGCTAAGTACCGTTGCCTAGATATTCAAAAAATAGTGTAGAAAAATTTTTCCTATGGGCTGTTCGAAAAATCGAGTTAACACAAAATTGACAAAAATCATGCTGAATACAGAGAAAAAACCCCACTTTCAAACCCGTAAGAGAAAGTCGATTTTTTCAAAGTTCATTTTTCCGGGCAAGTTTGGTATCATTCGAAAGCTCTCGGCCTGTAGATTTCAAAAATGTAAATATTAGCTCTTAATTCCTTCCCGTTAATTAGTTATGCCTAATTAGCACTTTTCAAAATCCGCAAAGTGCCTTTATAGCTCATATTATGGGGTGCTCTCCGAGCTCCCCCATGATACAGGTGTAAGTGACGTTGTTACGAATCGTTTGTTTTCTTAACTTAAAACAACTTGAATTCGTAATGTGGAACTTTTGCTTTTGTTTTAGCATCTTTGAAAAGTTATCTTTGTATTGCCAGAAATTCATAAACTTTGTCCCCATGACATTTGTGCTCAGTTTCTATGTCTGGGTTATTATTGGTCGATGGTGGAATCAGTATATGTCTTTGCCATGGCCCGATCGGTATGTTCTTATTGCAAAGTAATACTATTATATACGTATAGCGCGGCGGGAAAAAAACCCCAAATTTTCGAATTTTGGCTGTAACTTTTTTATTAAGCGACAAATCGAAAATCTAACGATAACTACCATGAGGCCTTGCGAAGAGCTTCAAAATGAGCCATAAAACGTCTCTCTATCACTTACGGTTGGTGAGAAATTTTCGACCAAACCGATGGGAAAAAAACCCAATGCGGGAAAAAAAACCCATGGGCGGGAAAAAAACCCAGCCGAATTTTTTGCTGCAAGCTTTCCAGAACGGTTTTGACTATACCATTCGAAAGAGCGGGTCATTTTTAGTACATCTGAATCATAAAATATCAATATTTTTGCAAAAAATCATGTAAAATGGACTTTTCAAAATTTCGTATGTTTAACACGTAAACATAGGCAAATTTTGGAAATTTTTGAAATTTGCTTAATTTCTGCAGTTTAAGCATCCTATCACATAGAAAACGTGTTTTTATTGCATTTAAAGCCAAACCCGACCCATTTTAGTAAAAAATTAGCGATTTTTGGCGAAATTTGAAAATTTGGCTTGAAATGGCACCATCTCAGATTTTGGCCACCTGGACCTCACATAGAAGGTCGAACCTAGGTAAAATCTATACCAAATTAATCAGGAGGCTCTACTGAGCTAAGAAATGCATGAATTATTCCTTTGCTGCTAATGGTTAGAAAAAAATTTCATTTTGAAATTTGGGTTTTTTTCCCGCACATGGGTTTTTTTCCCGCCGAGTCTAGGTCACCCCCAGGTCGCACCACAGGTATTAGAGCCAAATTGCATACACCATCGTGAAGTTCGAGACATATCCTCTGTGAAACTGTAATCCGTTTTGGGCTAAGTCTTTCCAGTAGTTCAGGGTGACCCCCCAAAGTTGACCCTGCCTGACCCCCATGTTGGGACCAAAAATTCCAAAATTTTCAAAGTCCCAAAAAATCTGCTGAGAGGAAGCGGGAGCTACAATAATACACCCTCTAGGGTAGTTTTGGACGCTCTTTAAGATAGGGTACTAAAATCCGATCTAGCTCATATGGGTGACTCACACTGGCGATGGGTTTTTTCCCCGCATATCGGATTGGGTTTTTTTCCCGCCGCGCTATATATATATGAGTCGATTTCTGAGAAATTCGACTGTGCTGCCTGTACTTCCGGACAACCTTCAAAAGTCTATTGGCTCAAACTTTCAGGACTTGTAGCAACCTGACGTAAAAGTAAAACCTCCAAATATCAGAGCTCAACTCCGTATATTCAGCGAGTTATAGCAAATTTCGTGATTTTCGACTGCCACTAACATCGCCGTAGGACTTTACCAATCAAAATTGTATATACTCAGGCCGATAGAGAAGAGTCAGACAGTTCATATCTTAACCAGAGTGTATTTTTTAGGGATTTTTTTCGGGAAGGGGGCATCCCGGCCCCCCGGGCCCGAGGGGGAAGAAATTGGGGGGGGGGAGATTTTTTGCATAAATGAGCCAAAAATGGTATTTTTTGGCGTATTTTGCATGGTGAAACGCTAAAAGTTCTCAAAAATGCCAGGATTTAAGCTAAATATAGCAATTTTTACGAAAAAATCTTCGGCGAAGCCGAAAAATTTTTTAAATTTGCCTATTTTTGGCAATAATTTGGGCACCCAAAAAATCCCGGGGGGGGGGGCGATTTCGGAGGGGGAAGGCATTTTCGGGGGGAAGGTCAATTTCGGGGGGGGTCCGCCCCCCCCCTGTAAAAAATACCCTGAACCATACAGGCACCACACATGGGGAACCTATTCCTGCCAGTTTGAGTGTTCCAGCATTCATCTTCCGCAGTTTGCTACGGTCAAACCTTTGCTTAAGCCTCCAAGCTCGTAGGCGCATTTCCACATTTTTTTGACCTAGCGACATCATCATGCCTTAGTACCACACATTTTTTATAAGTATTATTTATCTATATGCTGCCAACGTCCATGCAAAAAATGAGCAAAATCCCAGACCCATTTTTGAGATATGGCCATTCAAAGTTCGAAAAATCAGCTATTTTCAGCCAAAACAGCGACTGTGGCAACTTTGGCCCATTGTAGCCGGCTGAAGGGAACAAGTATTGGCGTAATATTTTGCGCAAATAAACTAGGTATATACGATTGGCAACATTTTGGGTCAGTTTCAGCCAAATCTGAGAAATTTTGTTACGCCCCTTTGTCATATGAAAATTTTCTTTCTTGGAATGACATTTGACCTATCTGATTTTTAATTGGTAAAATGAGGGAAAACTAAACGCCATAGTTTCTGCTCAAGTTTACATCTGCACAGGTCTTCATTTCTATGAAATTATATAGTGTTTCGTTTCGATATAAAGTTTTCTCGGACTCAGGAGAAAATCCAATTTTGAGTTTGTTTCAGGAGAAAGTTCGGTGGAGGCAGAATGTAAAACCAAATGTATTATTCTCTGGTTAACGAGTGGCTTCGAGGCTAATGTATTACGATAGGCTTCTGGGTTTACTTTAGGCAAAAAAGTGGGGGGGAGCCCCCCTCCCACTAGTTGAGGGGGAGGTCGAAAAGTGGGGGGGATAAAATGGGCTAAAAATGACAAAAATACCGTATAAGAAGCCTGTTTTCTACATATACTGCTATAACTAAGCTTAAAAGTGCTCAAAAATTGAGTTTTAGCACCAAAAATCCTAAAAATTTGGCATTTTCTGGGCACCTTAGGGTGAGTGGGTGGTGAAGCCCAAAAAAGTGGAGGTGGGGACAGTTGGAGGGGGGGGGGGCAGAGGTCGAGTGGGGGGGACCCGAAAAGTGGGGGGCGCCCCCCCTCAGTGAAGTAAACCCAGGGCTCGCACCGAACGAAGGGACCCGATTCAAACAACATAATATATTACAAGCAAAGTGCAAAACTGGTTAATTTTCGAAATTGGTAAAAGCTTCTCATACAATGACGTCTGCGTTGCCGAAATAATTTGAAAGTATGGTATTTAGGAGTCAGTGCTCAAGAATAACAGAAACCAGTTGCTAATTTACGTACTAAAAAGCTAGGCATTTTGAAAATTACAAAATTAAAATTTGGTGGCAAAAGGATCTAACTATGATTAGGCCTATGTAAAAAATTTGCATGGCTTATGTAGTAAACATAGCAGTCAAAATGACCTATGTCCCTTAGACCCATGTAAATGCCAACTATAAACATATATATGTTGCATTGAATGTGTACAATCATTGAATGTATACATTCAATGGCCATATCATTGAATGTATACATTCAATGGTCAAATCATTGAATGTGTACATTCAATGATTATTGTCATTGAATGTATACATTCAATGATAAACTTATTGAATGTACACATTCAATGACCTGAATCATTGAAAGTGAAACTTGACACATTATTTCGCTCCTAATTTAAAGTTCAAAGCAACTTAAATATCTATAACGAACCAAAAAATTTTTTGTCTTCGATTTTGCTGAAAAGTTGCATATATGGACTTGCATTTCTTATCTAATCAGTAATCAGTAAATGTGTATGAAGACGTGTATTTCTCACGTAATCAGTAATCAGTAGTCTTGTGCAACGGAAACTAACTTACTGATTACTGATTTTTCCCTTAGTGCCACACCCCAGTTGCTTTCGCGATGAGGGGTAGTGCCATACCAAATTTTGTACTGGGTCCACGGTATGGCACTGAATAATTGCATATAGCAATTACCCGAGGCATAGGCAAGGCTACTGCCGGGGCAGAAGTGGCCACGCTGCTTTCCCCGCATCGTGGTCACCCGTTAGCTCCATTCAAAGGGGTTTCCCCCCATGACTGGCCAACTCCTTGAAGATCTCGGATAAGTACAGAATTTGTACTACAAATACAATTTGGGGGGATGTTTTGGCACCGAGGTACCATACCTATAATAATCAATTCCCTGTTGTCAGCCGACAGCAGAGCACTTTGAGTTGCAAGATTTATGCTTGAAAATCGCAAATGGTAAAAGTTCACAAACGGATCCAGGATCCAAAATTTCATGTTTGCGGCAGATTGATGCAGATGGTACCTTCTCCCAATCTGATCAGCCTAATATGTTGCGTAAAATTGTCAAGGATAAGTTGTCAAGGATAAGTCACACAGCTTTTACAAATACCCAAAGGCTCACTGTGGGCTCTAGCCAACCCAATTATTTATCTAGCCAAGTTATATATCTATCCTTAGCTTTTCAGTAAATGGGTACCACCGCGGTCTAGGAGCAGGAGTCTGTATTTTTGACATAATGCCTGATGAAGGGCACATCAACATTTGAGTTGTCTGTCCAGCTTCGGGCTGTGAATCCTGACATACGCACCCTAACCTTACTTTGGAATTCTCTCCAGGGGTCACTTTCCCTTTACCTTAATACCATTGTTCGACGATATAACGCAAAACTTGCGTTTATAAAACCTGTCTTTCAGTCAACTGGTTAATTAATCCAATGGAGATTTTTAATACATAACTTCCGACTAAATAGTGTTGTGCGTCGGCCAAACAACGGTAGCTGTTGGCTGTAGATTTTAATCGTCTAAGGGTGTTGTGAAGTTTTCTGGGTGAACTTTGACAGAAAAGAAAAATGTACAAATTTTTATTGCAAAAAATAGGAAAAATAAGAATTTTCGATAAAAACCTGATCGCAATACAAATATTCAGCAAAATCGAAGAGAAAAATGTTTTGGTTCGTTATAGATATTTTAGTTGCTTTGAACTTTAAATTAGGAGCGAAATAGTGTGTCAAGTTTCACTTTCAATGATTCAGGTCATTGAATGTGTACATTCAATAAGTTTATCATTGAATGTATACATTCAATGACAATAATCATTGAATGTACACATTCAATAACTTTGCCATTGAATGTACACATTCAATGATGTGGCCATTGAATGTATACATTCAATGATTGTACACATTCAATGCAACATATATATACAAGTAACAAAAATGCTCCGCACAAAACGGGATAATATGTGTGTTGGGCCTATGTCTGTCGTTTAAATTCCGGTTGAGAAAGCAAGTATATAAATCCGACACAGCAAGTTTGGGTGGGTGGTTCTATGGCGAAAGTTGTTCAGTTCGATGCGGGCCTTCATTTGACTCGAAATTTGACCACTTTTGAAAATTTTAATTTTTGACCCAAAATCGCCTAAGTCCCCACCCCACCCCACCACAGCCATCTACAGCCACTTTAGGTACGCACTTCTATGACAAAAGTTGCTCAGTTCGATGCGGGCTTTCATTTGGTACCAAATCTGACCACTTTTGAAAACTTTCATTTTTGACCGAAAATCGCCTAAGTCCCCACCCCACCCCACCACAGCACTCTACAGCCACTTTGAGCATGCAGTTCTATGACAAAAGTTGCTCAGCTCGCTTAGGGCTTTCATTTGGTACCAAATTTGACCATTTTTGAAAACTTTCATTTTTGACCGAAAATCGCCTAAGTCCCCACCCCACCCCACCACAGCACTCTACAGCCACGGCAAAACGGATACCGGGAATGAGCTGGGCACACCAGAAAACCCCTACAGACAAAGTTTTGAGAGGCCAGGTAGAGCCTACTATGAACCTCCAGGAAGCGGTTTCCGACATGACCCACCAGACGGCAAAGTGGAACCAGCACAGCAAGATGGATGAGTCCTACGACAAAAAGGACACCGGGAATGAGCTGGGCGCACCAGAAAACCCCTATGGACAAAGTTTTGAGAGGCCAGGTAGAGCCTACTATGGACCTCCAGGAAGCGGTTTCCGACTTGACCCTCCCGACGGCAAAGTGGAACCAGCCCAGCAAGATGGGTGGGTCTGACGGTAAAACTGACTGCGGGAATCGATTCTCCGTGCCAGAAAACCATTGTATGGAAGATTTGAGCGTTCAAAGTTAAACAGATTGCGAGAAATTTCGATTTTTCATTTTTCGAATTTTCGCCATCTTTGACGGGCCACTGTGGTCACTAGGGAAGTGATAGAGAAACGCAACCTGGACCGTTAGTTAGTTCAATATATGTAATTTCTGAATATAAAAAGAAATCAGCTCCAGCTCGTAACGTTCAACCTGAGCGACGACCACAAAAATGGTCACTTTTCGCTATGAGCCGACTTTGCGGCGCCACTGCGGCGCTGTGGCGCAGCTGCGGCGCAAAAAAAGTTGTGATTCTTAAATTCTTTAGAGGGTACTACTAGACCCTATAGCCCTTTAGGTTGGCCCACCGCTGCAGATCACGTGAAAGCGGCGAACATTATGTACAATACAACCATCAAATAGGAGAAACCGGAAAAAAAAAACATCGCCGCCATAACCGGTCCGGGGCGCAACTTTTTAACGGTAAGTGATACGGGGCTGAAACTTCACAGACATACTAAACTCGATGTGCTCTACAATTTACGCATGAAATCTGCGCAGGATCTGCGCAGGATTTTGCGCAGCTTCTGCGCAGCTTATTTTACACTGTCTCCAGCCACTTTTCACACATATTATAGGGGTCGCTGCCGCGACCCCTATGATACATATATATGTGCAGTGTGCACATAGGGTACAATGACAAACTGCTATATCTCCCATATTTTTGCGTGTTCAGATAAGTTCTTTTGCCACAATAACCTCTACACATAAAGAAACCTATTTCTGCAAAAAAGCTTTTTTGACTCTTTGGTCTAGTTAGGTCCTTTTGGCATTCCAAGGGCGAGTCAGCGCAGCCTTTAGAGACCCGTTCGAGCACCGTGCCAGCTAAATACTCAACGAAACTAGACAAATTTGGTATCGTTGGAATCGACACGACGAGTACAACAAGTAGCAAAAAAGTTGGTCACAATTTTCAACTTTGAAAATTTTCGATTCCGGACAGGTTAGGTCCGTTTGTTTTTTTCCGTGAAAGTCACGCTTGGGGCAGCACTGTTAGTCGAACTTACAAACTAAACGATCTGGGCATTTTCAGATGGTGAAGTTTGGTTTTTCTGAGAGTAGTACATATAATATATGCTAACTTACCTTTTGGACAATTTTCCGCTGCCCGGCCCGGCCCGCCACCTGTGCGGCCGGCCAAAGATGGCCCGGCCGCTAAGATGGCCAAAAAGGCCAATTGTGTGTCACGGCTACAGGGCTCAGGGAACAAGCTAGGGAGACGCGGCTTGTTGCATAAGAAACTTTGGGATGGGTAGCATAACGCGGGGTGTCATAACGAGGGCGATTTTCGATATCTGTCCGGGATCGTTCAGGCGGCCGGCGCCGGCCCAAAGTTGGTCCGACCAAATAGCCATTTTGAAAAATTTCAAAGTCCCGACTCCACAGAAAACAGTTAAAAATAGGCCTAAATACGCTGTTTTGGGCCATTTAGTGGGACGCATATAAGAGTTATCGGGGTCGCTGAACACGGTGAGCATAGTCGCAGCGTTGTGCGGTGCTGATATCGTGCTGTACTGTTATTTCGCAACCATAGCACGCTGTATGCTGGGCTTATTCTAGGGGGGGTGGGGGGGATGCCCCCCATAAACACCCTTTCCCCCAAAATCGTTCCCCCCCCTCCGCAAAAAGTGGGTGCCCCTTTAGGTACCAACTTTTGCCCTGAAAAAATCGCTCAGAAGGCCAAATTTTCAAAAATTTTCCGGCTTCGCCGGAGATTTTTAGTCGATTTTTGCCTATTTAAGCGCTATTTTTGCACTAAAAATGAACTTTTTTGGGGACTACTATAAAAACAGCGCTATTTTTAGCATGTTTTTAGAAAAATTTTGAAAAATCCCCCCCAAAGAATGACTCGCCCCCCGAGGGCCCCCCCCCAAGGTCTCGTGCGATAACGGCCTTATATATACCAGTGATGGAACCGGGTCACTTATGCTTGACCCGGTGAGCCCTGACCCGGTGACCCGGTTTTCCAGAAAATTCTAAAGGTTGCAAAAAATTTTCGATTCTGCCTAAGAACGCTAAATTTTTGGCGTCCATGTTCCATAACCACTTTGAAAAGAATATATAGCCATGACATATGTTTGCTCTGGAGTTTCTTGAAATGCGTTTAATAGTATAGCTGTAGCATTTTCTAAATTTATGCAGAATTAGTTGCAAAAACAATAATTTATACCTCTTCGAAATTTTGCAGGGTCTAAAATGAGTATACGCTTGTCCAAAAACACGGAGTACTTTAAAATTTGGTTTTCATTACGTAGTGAGTTAAATTAAATTAAATTGTTCACTTACTTTCAACGTTTACCTTGGTTGCGAAAATAAACTGCAGACCATATTATTGCACTAAGTAGAGTTGTGCAGTAATCATGGAACAATAATTTGCCAGAGACTGACAGATTCAAATAACTTCAAGCTGCGAAAATGCTCAAGACAAAATATAGAAAAAGAAAATTAATATTGGACATCAACAAAAATTTAGCCTAAAATTTCAGCTTGGTAAGCCAAAAATTTTCAAAATTTGAGGTAAATTCAGAAAACCAGGACAAGACCGGGTCGAAACTCTTGACCCAGTGACCCATTCCAAAAAGTGACCCGAACTGACCCAGTGACCCGGTTCCATCGCTGATGTACCTGTTTTAAAATCAATTGGAAGATTTTCCTGTTCATTCCTGACTGTCCGTGCCCTAACTTGGCTAAGATATCAGCACGGTTGTTTTTCACACATTCCGTAGTCCCCTTGGACCCGCGAAACCAGCCAAGTGCATTTTACGTAATCAGGGTTTTTTTAATCGGGACTGTGTCAAACTTGTGTCCAGCTAATTTATTTGTATCCAGAAAGAGAAACTAAAATTTCGCGCAGCGCAACGCTTTATTTTAGTGTATGAATAAAATTTGTTGTTATGCGAATTAGTTGTCTATTCTTCAGAGCACTAGACCAGCCAGAAAAAAATTTGGGGCGGGGGGACCTAAAAATTCGGGCGTCTGGGGGGCGGATCCCCCCAGAAGCTGGGAGATTTTTCTATTTCCTGACTCACTTTAGTGGAATTTTTACAGAGCATTCTTTGAAATTGTTTTTCATTTTTTGTTTGTTTCCTGGCTAAACATTTTGCACCTTCGGATGACGATCAGCACATAATTATGATGTCTAATGCAGTAAACAACAACAACACCAAATTAAAAAAAATATATAGTAAAGGTACCCCACGTGTTCATACACCCAAATGTGGCAGAAGCTGGTCAAAGTACTTTCAGATTGAAAAAGTTTTAGCAATTTGTAGGGAAGCCAAGGTAAGCCAAGTTTGTTTGTAATCTGCCAAGTTTAGTACTTTTTTACCACATAATGAAATGAGTGAGAAATTATCAAAAGAATGTGAAAATTATGAAAAATGGCCATTTTTTAGCAAAATTTGCTGTTTTTGTGGCAAGTTTTTTGAGCTTACTGTAGATGATAGAAACTACATGCGAGTAGTTTCATAAGACGTGGTTTTATGCGTAGAGTGCAGCTATCTATTGGCCGTGTCTGTTGCCTTTGCCAATAGTTCAGGACAAGCAAAATTGTACCGTAGGTCCTGTTTTTCATGGTCCAAAAATGGTCGATTTTCCAAAATTCTGACTTTAAAAATTCGTCAAAAATCCAATACTCAACAGGATCGCTTCAGAGGAGATAGCTGCATTCTACAATATGTCCTTAATGGTTCTGAAAAGGTTTCAGATCACTGGCTCTTATACAGCAAAAAATTTTTCTGCCGCAAACTTTTTAACCTAACTTTTTTCATTTTCCTATGTTTAACACATGTCGAGGTCACCTTTGAGGGCCTGTACAGAACGATAGAAGCGTTATTTCGCAAAACGCTCTTGTCTTGTTTCGTGGACCCATGGGGGTTACAAAATATGTGAAAATTAGCAAAATCAGAGATGGTCGAATAATCGACAAAAAAGTGACCTCCCCTTAAGATCCTTATATCAATACTTCATTGCCGACCATCTTCAATTTCCTCCAGACTTGAAGCAATAGCCTTAGCATCATATCCTTAGATCTTTCTCATTGCTTGCCGTTGTTCAACACAAACAAATGATATTTCTAGTTAGTCAGCCCAACTGTGTATACAAACAACCACATTCAACGAGTATTCAACTGCTTAAATCTTCATTATTGACTGACGTTGATGGTTTTGTATGCTACAAAAGCTAAGGCGAAGCGTGAAATCCAGCGAATATGGGTTGTTCTCCTAACCTGTGCCCATATTAATTCGCTCACAACCTAGTCCTCTTCTATTTTTGAACCTAGCCCCCATATTAAGTATATATTTTAAAGACTAGTCCCCTTTCGATTTTACAACCTCACCATCACCCATTTTATATACATATGCTCCGGAGGGGCATTTTTGTTTCTTGTATTTAATGATCAAAGTTAGTACAGATATTAATTTTTAGTGGGGCTATATTTTTTGGAATTTTACATTTTAGTTGCGTTTTCGTGATTACATCTTACATTCAAGGATCAGATGAACGCGGTAGAACCATTCGCCGAACATTATCCAGATATCTGAATCTAATGTGCGTATTAACTCTACAGTCAGTCAGTACTCCTGTCAAGAAGAGATTTCCTACTATTGATCATATTGTAGATGCGGGTGAGTATGACAATTTGCCACTGTTCGTCGAATAGCGTGTTCGTGTCATAAGAAAAGGATAGACTAATATCTATAATGTGAGTGCTAAAGTTCAGATGACAGTGTATAGTATATAAACCAAGGTTGCGCAGATTGTGTGCGCAAAAATGAAAAATGTTGTGACGGGCGGAGAATCTACTCCCGCTATCAGTTTGCTGCCCGATTCAACCATGTTTCCGGGGCGGTTCCATTTTACTGACTGGAGGGTCAGGTCGGCGGTCGGCATCCGCTTCCTGGAGGTCCTTAGAGACTCAAAACTCTGCCTATTGTCGTATACTGGTACCCTGAGCTCATTCCAGCTAAGCATTTTTCTGTGCTACAAGACAGATCTTTTTGAGTTGGTGCTGCATGGAGTCCCGCATTATTCCTAACGCCTAATTCACTTTGATTATTCAGTTGAATACGTATATACGTACCAACTCAACTGACTGACCTATAGACAATCTGCCACACGAAAAGAAAACCAGCTGTAGTTGATAATCGACGAAATACATGCAAATTATTTAGTTTTACACAATGGAAACGCTTTTCTAACGTAGGACTTTTAAAAGACTTTTAACCTAAGGAAAAGTGAAGATTTCTGAATTCTTATTCTATAGGGGCCGGCCATGGTTAGCCTCAATCTCCACGCCCAGCCCACGCATTCGCAAGGAAGACCACAAAGGAAAACCCGGAATAGTACAGTAGAAGAGTTCCACCCGCTCTTCAGCATAATTTGAGGGCGAATTGCTGAATTGAAGGACAATCCTTCAATCTGGTTGTCCTGTCAAAGTTGAATTTTCAGTTTTTTCAAAATTAGATTAATGGTGGGCCGCACCCGGGGAGGGGGTCTCCGGGGTCTATACCCCCTTTGGGGCTGACAAAAGGAGAAATTTTTGCCTATATATTATAGCAAAATCATTTTTTTAAAAAATTCGCGACTTCGGCGCGATACTTAACACCCATTGTACGATTTTGGGGCAAAACTGCAAAATTTTTTGAACTCCAGGCACCGGCTCCACCCTCAGACACGTGTGTGTGTGTGTGTGTGTGTGTGTGTGTGTGTGTGTGTGTGTGTGTGTGTGTGTGTGTGTGTGTGTGTGTGTGTGTGTGTGTGTGTGTGTGTGTGTGTGTGTGTGTGTGTGTGTGTGTGTGTGTGTGTGTGTGTGTGTGTGTGTGTGTGTGTGTGTGTGTGTGTGTGTGTGTGTGTGTGTGTGTGTGTGTGTGTGTGTGTGTGTGTGTGTGTGTGTGTGTGTGTGTGTGTGTGTGTGTGTGTGTGTGTGTGTGTGTGTGTGTGTGTGTGTGTGTGTGTGTGTGTGTGTGTGTGTGTGTGTGTGTGTGTGTGTGTGTGTGTGTGTGTGTTAACACATTTGATATTTTTTGGCGTATCTTTTAGGTAGAAACGCAAAACGTTCTCAAAAATGCCTGGGTTTAGGCTAAGAATTGCCATTTTGCGAAAAAATCTCCGGCGGAGCCTTTTTAAAATTTACCCACTTTGGCAAAAGTGTAGACCTCATTAAGGGGGGGGGGGCGACCGGTGTCGGGGTTGCCCTTGTCGAACTGAACGCGGCTCCACGAACTGAACACCACCCCCTCTCCTCTAAAAATACCCTGCGGTGTTTTGACTCTGTATGCCGAATTTTTGTCATCCTATGCGTACGCGCCTTTATATAGCCCTAAGAGAGACATATTTTCGTGACTATTCAATTGAAAATATTTGAACCGCAACATCTCTGAACTGGCGTGACGCTATACTCCAAGAGTTTGTCTTGTTTTTCTTTTTTGGGTCATATAAGGCTTGGTCTTATCCAGGGGAGGGGTTTGGGGTTGAAATCCTTTCCCTTTTAGTTGATCAACGGATAATTTTATCAGCATTTCACAGTTTTTCGTCAGGGACTTCGTCATGACGCAGACATTGTTAGCATGATCTATGATTTATATATTCAGAAAACGACTATTCCTATAACCTCATAAATTATAATTGCGAAAGTGCTCTAAATTAATTCCTCGGGGAGTCTAAATTTGAAAAAGTTCTTCAACGACTGGGGTGCTCATCCTAGGTCCTCATTTTGGTTTGTATAACTCTCTAGATCGTTACGTATGCGTTCGCATTTTGAATCCCTAGTCTTGTTGTCTTTGTCAAGGTGCATAAAGTAAGCCCTTGAATATTCCATCATAGCAAGAATATTTTTTAAGAGGAGTTTTAGCTTTATTTTATGTACTTCGCGTGGTTGCGCCCCCACCCCACTCTAACTTCCCCACTCACTTTGTTGAGGTGCCCAAAAATTTGCCATTGTTTTACGATTCTGCTCAAAAATGATTGCTCATTTTTCAGGTATTATCATAGGGGTCGCGGTAGCGACCCCTATAATATGAGTGAAAATGGTCGAATGACCGTGTAAAACAAGGCTGCGCAGAAGCTGCGCAGATTCCTGCGCAGATCCTGCGCAGATTATGTGCGCAAAAAATTGTACGTGTCGAGTTTAGTATGTGTGCGAAGTTTCATCCCCGTACCACTTTCCGTTAAAAAGTTATGCCAAAAATCGCTTACGAGAGTGATGTTTTTTTTTTTTTTCCGGTTCTCCGCTTTGACGTTTGGTAAGGGGGTTTTGTAGCTTTAATAACAACAGATAGAAAAATTTTTGCCTATGAAAACCATATATATTCTTGGAGTACGCAACAAAAATAAGCCGATAGGCTAGTTTTTATGCCTCCCAGAGCCAGAAA